>SCDY01000101.1:0-101822 GCA_004143825.1 Drosophila micromelanica | reverse complement strand
TACAAAAATTTTGACATGTAAAGCTCTTGGATCCACAGCTCCCACACTTCAAACTCCCATAACTTTGTCAAAACTGAACCGATTTTCACGTTTGATGGCATTTTGATCATAATTTTTCCTGTAAACTGACGTAACTTAATCAATCTGATTATTTTCGATTAATTAAAAAAAATTTTTTTTTAAATAATAGTAATTATTATTTTTTATACCCAATGCATTTTTGTTATAATGGGGTTTCGCCTTCATTAAGTGAAAGATTTATAAAAACAGGCTTAAACTCGTTTTCTAGCGTTGATTCTATTTAGGCGATGACACTTGGTTAATTGCTAAATGAATCAACTGGTGAATGAATCACAAGACGTTAGTTGTACACGTTGACAGGTCTCACTGTACCCATATAAATGTGTTTATATACATATATTTAGTTGTATACTCCACTCTATATGTTTTGCACTTGTTATTCCAAGTTAGCTAGCTACATACCCTTTGGGTTGCCCACTTCCACTTGGCGCGTTTTCTTTGTTTTACGTCAACAAACCAAATCGAGTATACGACTTTAAAAGAAAAGAAATACAAAAAAAGAAACAAATAGCAGTAGCAGCAGCAACAACAACAGCAATAACACTGCAAATAAAATTGCTGCCCCGCGTAATACACTGTCCAACCTACAACGACGTCGACGATGGCGACGTTCTTTGTATTGGCAGCAGCTGCTGCCGCTTAGAAACTAACCACACAACAGCAACAATAACCAACAAAAACAACAACCAACACAAATGCATCGCCTCAGCCTCTGCTTCTGGCCCTGCTTCAGCCCCAGCGTCAGCCTGAAGCCGCTTATTTAATATGCAAATGAGCGCATAAAAGCAATTCATTGCAAGGGCAGGGCGCGCACACAGAGCAAGAAAGAGGGGGAGGGGACGTTGATATTTGTTAAACAATAAATAAAAATTGCAAATGCATAAAAAAAGCACAGTGAGAGAGCTATAGATATTTAAGTATATAATTGTTATTCAGCTGCTGATGAGGAGGATGCGCCGTTGGCAACTGAATTGTTAGCTGATTTCCATGATTGTTGTTGCTTTTGTTTAGTTTTGTTTTTGCCAACTGCCCACGCAGCAACTGATTTGATGTGGCAATAAGCGATAATTATGCGAGCGCATACGCGGCGTATGAGTAATTTGCGTGCATGCAATTAGAAATAAGCGCCGACGCTGGCGTCGACTGCGGCGTGTGTTGAAGTGTTCAAATTGCGCGAATTAATCGCAGAGCTACAACAACAGAAAATAAGCCACAAAAAGTATTAACAAATGCGGCCAGTACAAAAAAAAAGAACTGAAAAGAACATTTACAAAATAAAAATCCAAGCGACTTGACAAACGCTGTGGGTGTTGTGTGTAGTGCCTGTTATTTTTGTTGTTGTTGTTACTGTGTGGTGCCCACGTTTAAAATTAATAATAAAGTACGCAGCACAAGCAAAAACAACAATAAAAGAGTTGGCACTGAAACGGCAGCTGCGACGCTGGCAGCGACGTCGCGTCGTTGTAAGAATTTTCGTTGTCAAGCCGCTGGTTGTTGTTGTGTGTGTGTGCAACATACGAGAAATAAAATCTTTAAAAAAATTGTTGTTTTTTTTTTTTTTGGAGCAGTAGCAGCAGCAGCAGTATTCTGTTTAATGCGCTCATCAAATTGCCATAAATCAACTCATTTAAATGTGTTGCAAGTGTTGCCTGTGAAAGGTGTATTGCCCGTAAATAACAATTGAGCAGCAGCCAAAAAAAATTAACTTCATTTAGTTAAAGCACGGAAACGAAGCTGAAGTCAATCTTTAAAGTTAGTTAACTAGCCCACATGACTAAGCAATAAATTAGAGAAGTGCGCTTAATATTCGTGTATGCTCAGTTATGCTAATGAAATCATAATAGATTTTAAGCCCAACTTGCCTTATATGTCAAAAGAGGTTCAACTGATTCTAATCGTACAACGCTTCGTATGCGTAATACAAATGCTGACCATTATTCACAAAAAAATTAAATAAATACGAGAACGCCTACACCAAACAAAAAAAAGAAACATAAAAGACGCGCACAGAGGCGGGCTAGGAAATAGCCAAAAAGCCAAAAAGACGTCAGCAGCTCGTAAGTTGTTATTGTTGTTTTAGTCGTTGTCATGTCCATTTAAGCCTTGCCAATTTTGGCAACTTGTCGGCCACTTGCCGATTTGCCGCTGCTGATGATATTACGCCTTTCAGTCGCGCTTGAGACGAGCATTTCAGCATTTCAGTATTTGAGCATTTGAGCAATCGCGAGCGTTTGATCGAGAGACCGCCCATACAAATTGTTTCCCATATTAATTTATCATTTAGAAACGATTAATGTTATATAAATTAAATTGCGCGCCCAAAACAAATTAAACTAATAATAGGAAGCGCTTTTCACGCTTTGCCATTGGCTAATTATTGACTTAGTCTTGTTTGGCTTTGTCCAAAGCCGACATATGGCCGACATATAGCTACCTGCCTGGCCAATAACTAAATACACATTTATTTTTGCACTTCCGCTATACGGTTAGCCTTTGTTTTTGCTGGTTTGTTATTTTTTGTTTTATTTTCCAACTGCCAACTTTCTAGGCGTCCACTGAGCAGCTTTTGCCAATTTGTTTTCCAACTATTTCTAGGGCAACTCTGGCCATATTTAGCCAACGAGCCGTCTCAGGCTGATTGCCTTGGCCCGCCTTGTCAACAGGTGAAATTTTTATGCGCCCTCCTAATTTGTTTGCATCGCCATTTTGCATAATTTTTCAATATTCAACACACGGATTTGCATTCTTTTCAGCACAAAAAAAACTCTAAATTTAAGCAAAACAAAAAAATACAAGAAAGATGAATAATGCCTCAATATTATGTCAAATTTAGCGACGAAGGTTGCTAAACAATTGTGCGCAAATTTTAAATGTTATTACCCTGTCGCATAAATATAAAAAATTAATAATATATTAAAAAGTGTTTTTTCAGAACAGGGCAAGTGTTATAAATATGTTAATTTATTTGCAAACGCTTAGAACAAAAACTTGTTAGAGATCGTGAAAGATTCAAAGTGAACATAATGATCAGAAGATACTGATCTACAGTTTGATAGTATAAAATTATATTTAAGAAATAGAAACTCTGTGGAGAGAGCTAAGAAGACTTAATTAATGAGAAATTCCTCTAACTTTGGTTCTTTTAAATGATAAAAAATTTTGTAAATAAAAAAAGTGTAGTAAATTCGAAATCTAGGAAAAAAAGACAGAGTTATTTCGATATCTTGATGCATAAAAACTAGATTAAATAATTTATCTCAGATCTTTAAACAAATCACAGCAATATATCAATTATATTAAAACACTTTTTCCGTGGAATTGATCATTCAGATTAAAATAAATTATAATAAATGCTCCTTGACTTATAAATGTTTGTCTTTTAAGATAACTTTTCAGAATTTTAAATGCATACTGAATCATCTTAAGCTAATAAATAAATTAAATTGTTTTTTTATTTGCTTCATTAAGTTATTTAAATTGATCTTAATAGCAGAGGTCTGTTTATACAACTTTTAATTCAACTTGTTTTATTAATGTACTCAAACAGCAGCTCACGTAGCAGTTAATTATCTCATTAAATTACATAATCATATGTGTGTATAGCATGTATTATGTTATCTGCACAATGATCAATCCGTAAGATTTATGATTTGAAAAAAATCTCCAGTCAAGAATTTTAATTGTGACTCCTTTCCTGCTGTGTCAATTTAAACAATTCACGTAAATGTTGGCTCATTAAATTACATAATTATGTGCATGGCTTGGGCTATATTATCTGCGGACTGATCAATTCGAGAGAGCACCCTAAAAATAATAAAACCTCGTTGTGCTATGCATAGCTAATTCTGCGCATTCTTTATTGCCCAATTCTGAAGTTTTATGTTGCATAAATATTTATTTGATTCGCTAGAGACTGAGAGAGAGAGAGAAGTAGGAGCGCAGCTCCACATGCTTGAATATTGGACACAAGGTCGCGATCAGTCAGTTCTTGGAAGATCACCAACACATTTATATATAAAGATGTATATATATATAACGTTCGACTGCATTTGGCGCTTTATTAAATTTGTGATGAATTTATGAGCAGCTGCTTCTCAAAACGGAAATTCTCAGCTAATCGCTGCCGGCGTTAGTCGCAGCAACTTGTTTACACTGCCATCCGATCTCAATCTCAAGCCCAAACACAATCTGAATCTCTCGTCGGCTCTCTGCGAGTATTTTGACTGCTGCTCAAGTGTTTTTGCGGCGGCGCCTTTGGGCCTGGGCCCGTTTGTCGTTGTCTGATTTGCGGTTGCGTTTGTGGTTTTTGGCTTTGGCTTTGCATTTGCCTGCTTCGAGAATTCTATTAAAGCCAAAATATAAATAAGTACAAAAAAAAAAACTCTCGTCTATTGATTTGCATCTATATTGCCAGGCACTTAAGCTTGCCATTTGGCGGGGAACTTGTTTCACCTACATTAATTTCATTTCCGCAGCTGCGTGTGTGCGGTTCCAAGTGCCATTTGTATCTGTATCTATGCACTTGGCGAAAAAACCCAGGAATTCTGTAATTAAAGGAGATAGAAATTTCTTAGCTTAACAAAATGTTGAGCTAAATTTAACGCTTAAATTCTTTTAAATAATAATAATTCAGTACTGTTCAAATGCAAAATGCTGTTTGAAGTTTTAATAAAAAAAATGAAAATAAATACAGCGGTTTTCTGTGAGTGTATATGCGTGCTGCCAGTTACACTGCTCCCAAACTGCTCGTCAAAGAATTGTAACTGAACAGCCCATAGGTCCAAGGTACTTTTTGTGAACTTTGATACCATGGCCGAAAAGCTCTTTAACGTTCTTACGGATTTAGCGTTGCGTGTCTGATCAAAAAACTAGCGCCTCATTACATTTGTCATCGATCATGTGGCGATCGAACAGTGTGAACCACACGCCCCCACGTTTTTTTTTTTTTTGGGCCAGCTGCGGAAGCGGCTCAAGGGAATGGGGACACAGTTCCAATGTCGCTGGCCGTCGCTGCAACGGTACAAAAATAATTTATGCGTTTGCATCATGCGAATTACAATAATTCAAAGTGCTGTTTAAATAATTAAACAACAACAATTGCTCACCATAAAGCGCTTGTGGCTTAAAAAGTGCGTACATTTTGTTGCTGTTTTTGTTGTTGTTTCTTATTTGTTGTTTCCCCATAAATCGTCAAGTGAGAAACAAAGCAAAAATTGGCAAAGCCAATGTCGTTTTGAGAGGTGATCGTGCGTGCCTGGGATAAGTCTGGTCACAAGACGAACAACGACAGCGACAACATTAACATTAACAACAACAGCAACAGCAACAACTCATAAATTCATTTGTTTTCATTAAGTCAAGCATTGGGACAAAGGGCATGCGGGTGTGGTGCATAAGGCAAAAAGGGTCTTCAAAGCATTCAAAATACAACTGAAGGCTAAATTTGTTGAGTCGTAATTTCAGCAACAACTGTGTAGTTTCATTTAATTGATTGTTAACATGAAAAGGTGTGAAATACGAAATAAATGTCGTATTTAGTCTTTAAATGGAACTAAAGCAACGAAATTGATGTGCTGGAAACATATAATTAGATTATTATTTATATCTTTTATTTTATTTTTTTTTTTCTGTTTAAATCTGATATATAGCCATTTATTATTATTGCCAGCCTGTTTCCGATTTAATTAATCATTATCATACTTATTAAAAATTCAATTTATATATTTTATATAATTAAATCAGCTATAAGCCATATTTAAGTTAAGATTACAGTGAAGCTCAAAGGATTGAATACTCTTAGCGCAAATAATTCGGTATATTTCCATACTATTTTTGATAATTCCTTTGCCAACTATATAACATATATGTAAATAAAGAATATTACATGCTCATTGCGCTAGCCCTGTAACATTTTAAAAGTTGTTGAAAATACATGAAAATGTTGTCTGTAGTATTGCAGCACTCTGTTAATTATCCAGCAATGTAATTTAGACCCCTCTACGCGATTCTCATGAATTCCAGTATATATATTTATGTTTGTTTATGCTTAGGCATTATGAAAATATATTTCAGATCTCAATTAATTGCTAAATTTCAGACCATGTGAGTAATTCATTGGCTGGCTAAATCTTTCAGCCGGGTATCGACTGTGACATTCAACTCGGTTGCCTAGGCGTTTATGGGTCACGCTATCCCAAAACGGGCAGTTGAGCGACAGCTGCAGATGACGTCTAGTGTTGAGTGTATGTTGAGTGTTCGGTTGATGTTGTCTATGCGCAACACGTACGCGGATATCCGTGCTCAATCCGAATCCCAAATCTCCCCAATTGTAATTAAACACGCTAAGCGGCCGACGATAGAGAGAGCGACAGAGGGCGTGAAAGAGACAGGGAGCGAGAAAGGCGAAAAGTGGTTGTGGGAGTCGCCACTAGCCGCAGGGCAAGTCAGTTAACGGCGCCTATCAACGGGCCCATCTATCGCCTCGTGTGTGCTTCATCAAATTGAAATTATGCACAGCTGATCGACAGACCGACAGTTGGACAGATGGAGGGGGAGATCACTCGCTTATGTAATGTGCAGCGCCTCACGGGTCTGAGTATGGGAATGGGAATGGAAACGGGATTGGAATTGAAATTGGAATTGAAATTGGGAATCTCAACGTTGCTGACAATTGTAGACAGCTAATAACTTTGACGAACAGTGAGCAAACCACAATCCCAATCCCCAAGCAGATCGCTCTTTGCTGATCGCTGCTCGTTGAGCGTCCCTCTTCCACCCGCCTCGCGGAGACATGCAAACACTTCCTCGAACATCCAAGTTGTCTGTTTGTCCATGTAACAGCTACAAAAATAATTTACACAAATAAATCAAAGTCATAAAATGCATGGAGCTGAAGCTGGAGCAGACTCTGGCGATCGTCGGCTGTTGATTAGAGTTTGAAGATCAGCGATTTGTTGTTGCAATGTTTAAAATTTGGTTAGTCAGTGTTTTTGTTTTTTGTTTTGGTTGTTGTTGCACATTTTGCTATTTGCTATCGCATAAAAGAATTTAATGAAATTTAATGAAAAGTTACACGATCGCAGACACGATCCGATCGTTTGTCTACACTTTGCTGCAATCGCTGTTGCTGTTGCGATATGAATATGAATTTGTCTCTAGGACATTTTCGCAATTAATTGAATTATCGTCGTGAATGGCAAAGGCAGCCAACGATTTGCCGGACTGGATGTGCAATCAAATGTTGAGTAGCCACCGACCGACGATCGCTGCCATCTGAATGCAGCTCTTTGGCTCTTTGGCTCAAACGAACGATTGGCAGGTCGCCGCAACTTGGCCCCAATGGCTGACTTATGCGCGGCACGTTTTATGGCATTTGGGGAGCTGCAAGAATACTCTTATGGCTTAGCATTTTATATGGTAAGCAATCGATCGATCGAACTTTTGCTGGGGTGTGGCACACACACACACACACACACAGAGATCGAGAGACAATTGCGATTCACTTGCTACACCAGCTCGGTGTTAAGGTTACAGCAAAACCCGTCAAAGCTATTAAATTCTGCCACGCTCCATTAGATGCGGCGGCAGCGCTGCCAGCGTCGCTGTCAGCGTCATTTACGCCTAATTAAACAAATTATTGCGAGTTTATGCTGCAAGTGCCAGCAACAGCAACAACAACAACAACATTGGCAAATTGAAAATGATTCGCCTGCGCGCATTGCGCATACGCCATGTGGCCCAGGAAATCTCACAATGAAATCTTAATTGTAAGACAATCGTCATATGCTAAGATAACACATTGTTTATAAATAGCGCAAAACGAAAACCAAAAGCCAAGCAAAAGCAACGTTAGCAAGACAATGCAAAAAAAAAAATAACAACAAAAAAATAAATACAAATTACAGCAACAAAAAAAAACGGTTAAAAATATTAAGTTACAAGTTGGCTTACAAGTTCACCAGCCAACAACAAATATGAATGGCGAATTACATGATTTTCCTAACCGAAACGTAAATGCTCTGAAAGAAATTTAAAATAAATATATGTAAGAAACTCAACTTATTTAAATAATTAATCATTTTAATTCTTACTTAAATTACTGTAAGTCGACTTTGTTGCACAATTGAAAAATATTAAGCAAATTATTATCATTAAGTTTGTCAATTCTTAATCTGAAGGGTTTTCTTTCTAACTATTAAGAGTTTTTTTTTTGTAATTAACAATGAAATAATAATTGTAATTTAAAATAATTATAAAGAGCTATTAAAGCTTCCCTGTTCCACGTTTAATAGCTACCATTTATAGAGATCTTAACTGAGTTCTGTTGTTAATTTACTGGACAAGCCAAAGCAAATAAATATGATTTTCCATCAAGTAAATCAACTAATTAAAGGTTAATTAACAAACGAAACGCAAAAAGATATATATAATAGACACACATTATTATCTTATATATATAGTAAATTTTGCAAGCTGCATGATCAACTTGTGATGCCCTCGCTGATGCTGAAGATACTTTGTATAGACAACAAAAGCAAAGCGAACGGCGCTGTGGGCGATTCGGCTGCCTGGAGATCGCTGATCTGATGCCGCTGTCCTCGTCTTTGTCTCCCATTTCGCTGTATGTGTGTGTGTTTAAGTGTGTTTGTGTGCCCCAAAAAGGCAACAACAATGCAACGTTGGCCAACTAATTCGCCTGTCACGTGGCGCTGACTGCTCAACACTGAAATGGGTTCAATCTGCGCAGCTAATTTTCAATGTGCAGCTCATGTAGTTCAAGTTCGAGTTGGCACTGTGCACATTGCGCAAGCCGTTAGCCAGGCCAAAAGGTAAAAGTATTACACTCACACTCAAACACACACGCTCCTTGCCCAATTGAGTGCTCAAGACCTTTGGCAGCGCCTGCACTCGCTGGCCTTTAATCTCTGACTCGCTGCGATTTGGCTGGCAATTTTCACGCTTGTCATTTGATATCTCATTTTTTATTCGCATTTAATTTATGCATTTGTCTGTGCTTTGTTTATTTTGTTTGTAAACAACAACAGCAAGTGCAGCTCAGATCTGCAAAATGTTGAATTTACATAAAAGGCAGCTTGCTTGTAACATAATTAAATAGACACCTGAAACGTTTTGCATTTCAATGCCAGGAAAAGTTCTACTTGCAGTAAGAGCAGTTTATCACAACTCTGACCCAAAGAGCCAGTGAAGCTCACTGCCAAGTTCAAGCCATGATTCATTCGATATTCGTAGGCGCTGAATATAGTCACAAGATGTTTAGAGTAGATAAACTTTTAACTTATGCCAAATGGCCCATGCGGAAGTACAAGTTTGGATGCGCCACAGCCCCAGTCAGAGTCAAAGCCACAGCTAAAGATACAAGATACAAATGTATCTGAAGGACGAATAGCTGAGCGTGAGTACCACGCAAAAACAACATAAAAACTGTGGCAAGAATCGCACCCACCAAGCAGCAGCACCCAAATCCAAACTAAGCTGACTAATCAGAAACAGAGACCTGATCTTTGAGCTGAATGAAGTGAGGAAAACAATTTGCGCTTATGATGGAGGAGCCCACACACAGCAGCTGGAAAACAACAGCAACGGCAACTGAAACCACAAGTCAATGTCAGCACAGTGGCGGCATCTATGGGGCTGCAGCTGAAACTCTCGCTGCCTAAACCAAATAATACAAAATTTTATATGAATCAAATTTTATTTTTGTTCAGTTAAATGTAGGCATCCAAGTCTGTCTGCGGCGCATTGTTTGAGCGGGGGAAGCGGGCGCTTTGTGTGCTTTTGGCCAGTTTTGAACTTTTGTGTGTTTTGACAATTCAAAGTTAAGGTCAACAAGGGATTTGAAATGCTGCAGTGCGTGGGTTATGCTTTTGCCGGTGCATTGAACCTAAATTTTGTATTGCTTTCAACCACAAAACATAAAAATTGAACGGATCGGAGCGTAGCATAATTAGCGTTCATTGTGCGCATTTGGCCCTGAAAACCGTTTGATATTTTGTTTTGGCATACCGCAAGATTTTGGCACTCGATATTTCATTAGCGATTTGTGTTTATAAGCCAGGTGTGTATGTGCCTGTAATTTGTTGGCTTGTTAGCTGTCATAAGATCCGAACATATTTATGCACTTTACAAGAATTCCGAACAAGTCTCCAGCTATGCAGCTGTAATGCTGTGATTTAGCTCTGCTACACTCAGAGAAAAAAGATACAGCATTTTGTATAAAAATTAAAAAATTTCTTAAGCTAACAACAAATTCTCTTTTAGAATCGTGTTTTTCTTCTTATAACCGCTATTTCAATATAACTTTCGCTTTTCCGTTGTGTAAGCGTGCATGAAAACTTGCCTATTAGCGCCTCATTTTTTATTGGCTTACGCACAGACCCTAGACGAACCTGTTCCACTTTGCGTTTCACACTTTGTTGCCGATTGCGCAAAATACCCAAATCCCCCCATATCAAAAGCCCTAAATGCAATACTTTAAAAAAAATAAAAAAAATATGATTCAGTGATGTGAAGTTTTCACACATTTTGTGGGGGTTTCGACGGTTCCGAGTTTCCAAGTTCCAAGTGCGATTTAAACCCAAAGTGAGCTCGTCTATGCGACCATTCATAAATTCCCATCAAGGGAGCTGCACCCGCCCCTGTCAAATGTCAACAAGCGCCACGCGGCGTTCTGAATGAGCCCTAATGAAGAAGTCGTGGATAAAGGGACAGCATTTAAATCGCTTCTATATGCATGCATGTGAGTGTGGGTCTATGCCAGAGATGACAATGTGACGAAAGCCTGTTTGGGTTGAGGCTGTTCTCTCAATTTATGTTATGGCATTTGAACAACAGTTCTTAACCATTTGATAAATTGTGTTGTAGCTAATCAAAAAAAGTTATTTATATATTTATGTTGGTTTCTCATTCACTGAATAATAAGAACTCCTATTAAGCAAAGAATGTTTAATTTAAGCTATTAAATGATCGTCTTGATCTGTATATAATTAATATAATACTATCAGAAAATTCTTTTCTATTTCTTAATGCTTCAGCTGTTGAAAACCCGTAAAATCTATTGTGAAAAATAATTCAAGCTGCACTAAAAACACGCTTATCGAAGTTTTTCTTTTCTCTAAGTGTATGTAATTGTGTAATAGTTCTTGAATTTGATAAAATATCTACAGATTATCAAACTTTAGCTTTAATAAATGGTGTTCTTTTTTCTTTAATTTATATGCATTCAAATGGTTTGAAACATAAAAAATCAGATATCAGATAAGTTAACCTCTAAGTAATAGACTAAGCTTTTTTATCTGTTTCACTCACGATCCCTACACGTGCCCATCACTGCTGCATGAGCCTAAGGAAAACCCCTATCCAAGTTCATAATATTTATATATATTTACATATTTTTGTTTGTGGGTCTAAACTCACTTACGATAGACCTTAGCTGCGGCTTTCATGTGTAGCTTTTTTAGTTTTTTTGTGGTCAGTCGAAGCAGACGACAAAGTCATCGCCATCCAAATGCAAAACCTACGCACCTTGTTTTTTTATTTTTATTATTTTTTTGTTGTTGCTCATTTATTTTTATTTATTTCTCTCTACTTTTGGTCTGTGGGCTGTGTTTTATTTATTTATTTTATTTTCCTATATAATTTGTGTAGTCAAATGTTCTTTGTTAACCGCAAGAGCGTACAACCATACAACATTTAAAATTAAGTATTTGCCTTGTTATTGTTGTTGTTGTTGCTGTTGACTTTTGGCAGTTTGGCAGCTGTCGAAGACGCCTACGACGCAGCCCAACTAACTGGGCACTGTCTACTGACCAGCTGTGTTAATTAAGGCATTAATGGGCGTATTGGGCCACGCCCTAAATTGCTCAATTTGCCAACAGCTTGACCTTCATTCGGTGTGTGCAATGGAATTATCCTCAAAATTGTTGCTGTTAACTTGGCCAGCTCAAGTGCAAGTGACTGGCAGTGAGTGTGGGCTACCAGGGGGGGGGAGGGGAGTGTGTTTCAGGGGTGCGGGGTAGAGGTGTCTTTTCTACTCATCGTTACATGAATGAATCGCATCGCATTGCATTGCATTGAATTGTGTTGAGTATGGCAATCGCATGAAATGAAATATAAAGGCAATAAAATGTATCCCAATTTCAAGTACGCGACATCTCGACTTGGCTTTTTGTATTTTTAGCGCATATTGAAAACATATCAAAACGAACAACGTGCATCAATAACAGCAACAACAACAGCAGCAACAACAACAATCGCTGCCTCATGGAGCTGTAAAGATGTTTTTACCGATTTTAGAAGTCATAAGGTCAATGCTGACTGCGCCAAGCGCCAAGATCGTGTTTTGATTGGATTTCGTTGTCGTTGTTGTTGCTGTTGCTGTTGTAGAAGTTGTTGATGTTGTTGATGTTGCTGGCGTCGTCTGTTGTCAAGTGTTATGACTCGTCCAATGCGCCTGTCCAGCTGTCTGCGTTAGTTTAAAGCTGCAACAAACAAAGCGGCTTCTCTGTGCGTTTTTCGCTTCATTCCCAGACAAATCCAAACAATTTGTTGTTGTTGTTTTTGTTGTTGATAAGACAGCATCAACCGCAACTCAACAGTGAAATGAAAATGTTCATTTATAAGTGAAGTTGTTCATAGATTAAGCGCACATTAATAAATGGAACGCTAAAATTGATTATATGTAATTTTAAAACGCTTCTCAAACAGAAATATAGAAACAAGAAATAATAACATGAGAATTTAAAGAACAAAACCCTTTTTTAATTAAAAAACTTAAAACTAAGATTTTTAAACATATTTGAAAATTATTAAATTATCTCATATTCTCCTTTACAAAAAATTTTGTAAATCCAATAATAATTAAAATCAATAAATATTTTTAAGGATTAGTTCTTGTAAAAAAGTTGGTTATCAATATCTTTTACTCCTGCTAATTCAGCTGCTTGTCACTTCACAGTTTCTACTCCAAAACGATGTAACTGTATTACGTATTTAAATAATTAGCTTAAGTGTTAACAGATCTTGAATAAAGTCTATTGTAAGAGTGCCAAGTTTTTCATTGTGGCACTCAATGTTGCAGTTAACAAATTTGCTTTGTTCAATCAACTTGGATTTATCAGTTAACAGCCAGTTAGAGCTATTGTTAAGTACAAACACTTTGTTCAATGGCCATTTATTTAATGTTTTATACACATATCTGTTGTGGGCTCAAATTAAAATGCAAATTCGTTGCGGCTGCCGGCTGCAGGTCGTAAAAATTCAATAAAAGATTATGAAAATTATGCAGTCAACAACAAAAACGACACCAACACTTGAATTTGAAAAAAATATATAATATAAAACTTGGGACACACCCGTTGAAAATTAGTAGAAAATGGGCGACGGCCGCTTTGAAGAGGCTGCAACTTAATTTGCTGCAATTTGTTACAGGTGGCAAGCGGGCGACAACAACTAAAACAACAACAACAACAACAAAAGTGGCAGCAACAACAACAAAAAAGCGACCTTGCGCTTATTGCGACAGTTCTGCCCGCGTTTACTGTTTACAGATTTGTAAATTTGATCAGCAGTTTTCTTGTTTATCTGTATATATACTTTTTGTCTGCTGTCAAGTGTCCTACGTGGCGTATGCTTGATTTGTAGACAAGCCCAAAAAAACTACGAAATTCAAAATAAATTAAATTGAAAATTTATAAATTATTCACCTAATGCACTTTGCACAACATTTAATCACATTAAGCAGCTGTGCGAACAGCAGTCCGTGAATTTGTTAAAGAGCCCGAGCATAATTTATACATAACATTCATTATTAAAATGTCGCTAGACATTGAAAGCGACAACACGAGAAACATAGAGACATAGATAGACAGAGAGATAGACGGGGCAGACAGACAACAAATGTTCGCTGAGCATTGAAAAGTTTTGAAATTCGTGAATTATTACTTGCACTTTAACTTGGCTTCGAGCAAGGCGATGACGATGAAAATATTTTACAATCTCAGCGCCTGCCAATTTGTAAGTGTGTGTGTGTGTCTGTGTGTGGTTGACATTTTATAGACGGGCGACGGCGACACCGAGTCGCCACCTGTCGTCTGTTTGCGGCACAGGGGGGCGCAGTGGGTGCAGGAGGACAACAACTCCAATATGACAAAGCCATTTGCGCCTGTCAACGCCCCGCAATTGTCTCCAGTTGGGCTTTAAGCCAAGATAAATGAGCCGAGGCTAAAACTCCAAAAAGTCCAAATTTAAAAAATAAAAAAAAAGCAACTCCGAACGGCAAACAACCCAAAAACAGAGCCGACAAAAGAAAAGATCTTTGCACCTTTGACAAAATTCTAATTAGCCTCCGAGCTGCAAAAGTTCTCGCGGGTTCATTAACATTTTAGTTGACACTTTGTGAATGGTTGTGCGTGTGTGTGTGTGTATTTGTGTGTGTGTACTGTTCCCAGGCATTTCCGTTCGCTACGTGCTGCCAACTCTGTTTACAATTCAATTAAAATCGCATTTTTCGTCGCTCTGTCTGTGCATAAAACAAATTGACAATAAATACTCCTGCAATATTGCGACTAGCGAACTACATCACTGGGCCTAATGGAACCAGTTCTGCTGATAAGCATTTAATTTATCGGCCTTTCGCATTATATATATTTTATATATAGTTGTATGTATATTTAGAGAGAACATCGCCTGCTGCTGATGCTGATTCTGATGCGGGTGTTGTGTTAAATTACCGTTCCTATTAGTCCACATCAAAGTAAAGCATCAGGTTAGCTACACTGTCCAACAGAGTTAAAGTTTCTTCTACCTAAAGAGATAAAGAAAAAAAATAGAATTTAATCGATTAATGTCAATAAAAACTATTAAATATAACTTTTTGGTTATTTACTATAAATGTTTTCACCCACTATTCTATTGTAACTTATAGTATATATAGTATACTTTGGCTATTCTTGTTAATAATTTAAAATATTTTATTGACCAAGTTTTTAACTTAATCAGGTAGCACAGTGTATGCTTTTAAATATTCATTGCGTTTGATTTCACTTAGAAAGACAGCTAAAGAACATGTCAGAAAAATCGCAAAATGTTTCAGCTTTTGCGATTAAGAACTTGTTTTTTTCAGAATGTTGTCTGTGTCTATGCTTTTATTTTTGTTCTGTTTTTAAGGTATTGTTGTGTATTGGATTATCGGAAACAAACACGCTGCGAGCACTTGCGATATCAGAATGGCATATCTAAAGGATGTCATGTTCTAATATCTGTCCATTTATTTTATGACATTTTATTTGATTTCATTAGCGACGCCGCTTAAAACTTGACTGGGGAACTGGGCTTTCAATATATGAAATCATATCGAAATAGCAACAACAATATCATAATAATAATAAATAAAAACATGAGCATTTAGCGCACACACAAATTATAATTTCAAATGGGGCAAAGTGCCACTTGAAATCGCAGCTCTTAACAAAAATGTTAAACATTTTATCGGCCTTTTTTGTTTATTGTAATTGCTGTTGTTGTTGTTGTTTAATATGCGAGAACTTAAATGGCAGACTTTGTCGGCGATTTGTGCACTTTTCGACTACATCGTTTGGCAGCTTTAAGTGTAAACAAATTAACAAGATCATTTACCATAATTGAGATGCCGATCTCGAAGGCGGAACCCCAACTAAGATTGAAAAGCGGGCCGGCTAACAGCTTTGATCTTGGCTTTAGTCTCGTTTTTGATTTTGATTTCGATTTTTTTATTTTTGTCTCTCCATTTTTTCGTCCGTCAAAAGTGCAGTTGGGAAATCAAAGCAATTGCCTCTGGTGGCGCATTTACCAAAATGAATTTATGGGTCTATAGTCTGGAGGGGGTACACAGCCCAGAAGTCAAGATCGTAAATTAATTAAAAACACGCTGCACGGACAGCATTTAAAATAGACAAAATATGGGACACAGTCTGACAGGGGCCAGGGCCCGAGGGCCGAGGGTTGATCGTGCTTTAGACCCACAATTGATTACCCCCATCGCTGGGTGCACCCCAAAGTGTCTAATGCAATCAGAGTTCGATTTTCATGGGCAACGCTTTTCATCTACTACTTTACAGATTCAGCGCACGAGAGGCGTTCGGCATGACGGAAACTATTTAGGTATTCAATGCGGCGATCAGCACCCAAGTCCAAGTCCAAGACCAAGAACTGAGAACCTTTGCAACTAGCCGCACAAATCGATCGATCGAATTGCGTTCGGCGTGACAAACTACGAGCAGTCGCAGCCCCGCCTTTCCCCCTTCGCCCCCCGCAACGCACCCACCGATAATCAAGGCACAAATAAAATGGACCCACGCATCGGCCTGGATTACATAGTCGAAAATCGTGACTACATTGCCAAGTTGGGCTCTGCCATAGACACGCAGAATGCGACGGTCAAGAAGCAGGTCTTCGAGCTGCTGTCCGCACTCTGCGCCTACAGCCCCGACGGCTACGCCCGTGCCATCGAAACTCTCGAGTTTTACAAGGTATAATCACCTTTTTATTTTATATAATTCGCATTAATTTTTGCTTTTGATTGGGTCTAGAATCTCAAAAAGGAACGTTATCGCTTCAAAATTGTCATCAATGAGCTGGAACAGACCAGCGCCGCTCCAGCGCCACCAATCGACTATCAGGCAACTCTGCTGGCCTTCATCAACTGCGTCATCATCTCGGAGCCAAAGCTGCAGGAGCGCATTCGCATACGCAACGAGTTTATAGGTAAGTTCGCTCCACAGTTCTCAAAAATATCATGTATATGTAACTATAGATACCAAAATTTTTATAGATATTGTTTCATATGCGTATTTTTAAATTTATCCCACAGTTTCTAACTAAATTAATTGATCTACATAAATACAACTAAAAATACCTCCTCCTTTCCATGCACTTCTCTTAACTGCTATTTATGGTTATAATGTTAGATTCCAGAAACAAGAATTGATTCTCAATTAAATTTGTATTGCTTGACAGAAATAAATGCAGGAAGAGTTCATATAGATAGTTCTCATATGTATATATTTCTTTTAATATTTTACTGCTATTTCAACCCATAAAACTGGAAAAACAAATATTTTTTAATACAATTTTATTAAAATCTTCTTAAAGTAAAAATTTATACACAGTAAATTTAATATGGCTTACTAACTATCCACAACTCGAAATAAGAGCTAGAGTTACGAAATTTGTTATGCAGCTTACTCATTCATCCATTTTACTTAAAATATAGTCCCATTTTTTCTAAGTTAAATTATACCTTAATGACACTTCCTATATTTGCCCAAACAACTCCATTTTGTATTCTTCAATTGTTTACTTTTTGGGTTGGGTTCTGTTTCTGTTTTGCTTTTGCTTTTGGTCTTTCTGCCAAATGCGCTGATAACTAAAAGTCATAATGATAAACACATTAGGCTAACCGCAATAAGTCATCAGCCGACCTCCTGTTCTCCGCAGTCCCCACTCCCCTATTCCCCCTCCGCCATTTGCAAGTCAACTGTTTTGCCCCTTGCGTTTTGGTTGCTGTCTTCGATTTCATTGATTTGATTGATGTGCCCGCTGATCCGCTGACGGCGCCGTTGATCGCCGCTGCCCTTGACCATATACCATATGTCAATATATATATATATGTATTCCATATATCTTATGTCTGGACGGAGTTGGTTAACTGCATGTCACAGCCACGCCAGTGACCCTCGGGGCTATCGGGACTCTGAGGGGCTCTGGGGGTCGTGGATAATGATAGTTTCGCCATCGGATTTGCCACACAAACGAGTCAAATCGTCCAATCGTCCAAATCGACAAATCGCCTCTGTCTCTTGACGCAATCCAATTAAGCAACCTTAGCACGTGCCAGCGATTAGAGGTGCGTCTTTAAAGTTGTCTACAGAAAACGTCAGCTACGGATTCCAGTTAGCTTTCTTGGTAAATGAAAAACTACTCATGAAAAGCCCATAACTAGAATTAAACTAATTGTGCAACGTGACGGGCGTTAAAAGAAAAGCACGAACGTGACCTGAGGGATATTCAGGAGAGATACTTATGAGTAAAGAATTTCATGTTATTAATTGGCTTAAACCTAAGTTCTTTAAAACTTGAAATATTTACAGAGCTTGCCTTAACTTTATTTAAAAATTGAAAAAAAAAAAATTAAATTGACTCTAAATCTGGGAGCGGAAAAGGTGTGACCGGAATTTTATGAACTTTATTTTTAAGGGATATGATCAGGAAACTAGTTTTTGTTGGCGGGTTCAGCTCTGGGGTAGTTTAGATTATGACTATTAAATTTAAAGAAACTGTGAAATAAAATTTTTTATTTTTAGATCGATTATTATGTGCGGAAGCATGTGTTTTATTTGAAGCTTATCAGCTTCCCGTTAAATTTAATTCCAAATTTATTTCTTTCCACTTGCCTTAATTATGATGTAGCTGAGTTTTTATGGCTGACTATAAATTACAACTATTAAACATAATTTAAGAACTCATTCTCTTATGAATAAAATTGATATTTCCAGCATGTTTAGCAGCATGTTTTTAGTATTCTCCTGTTTTGTAATTTTAGTTGTGCCCTTTTCGCTCCCAGCTGCCCCCACGATCAAGGGTTGCCACCGAATTGCGGCAACAAATTGTTATTTAATTCCGCCCCTGGCTGGGCTCTACTCAAGAGCTCTGTTATATCAACAGCACGGACGGGTAGTTAAAATGTAATAAGTCGCCTTTTCTCCAGTTGTTGACAAACAAGGGGCGCACTCACATCCTGTCCCTGACATTGCAGCAGCTCCCATTGCCCTGCCCCGCCCCGCCTGCCTGTGCAAAGTTCATGAACTGCAGCTCCAGTTTCAGCCCCATCTCTGAGTGTTGTCTCCCGGCAGTCGTCAACCCGCTTCTTATGACTTTGATTGAGCGCAGTTGTGCGTGCTGCGCAGGCGCAACAGCAGCAGCAGCAGCAGCAAATGTTGCCGGGGGGTGGGGCAAGGGGCGCACTCGCTGATGCGTTGAATGATGGCTCCACTTGCCACGGCCGGCGGGGGCGGGTTCTGGGGACGAGTGGTCTTTTTATTGTTCTTAATTAAAATAAATTGAGCTGCGCTTTTTCAGCATTACAAGAAAATAATAAAGCAGCTGTGCAGCAAAATCTCAACAGCAAAATGTAAGTCACGCACTCCACCTCCACAGCACAAAAAAATGAAAAGGGGGGATATGGTATGGACATTTGCCATATCGACTTTCAGCATTCCTGAGCGACACATTTGACAGGCAACGGCCGCATTTTTGTTTGGCAATGAGATGATCTATATTCAGTTTCAAGGCCGTTGGCCCCCACGTGTCACATCACATTGAGTTTCCAGGAACGGCCCAAACATGTTTAATATTTGCATATTTCCAATTCAAAAAAAGTTTTATTTGTTTGTTTGTGTGTGTGTGTTTTCTGTTAAATCTGCTAATGCCACTTAAGTGACCAATTATCAGCTCAGTCTCTCTCTCTCTCTCTCTCTCTCTCTCGCTCTCTTGAGAAGTGCAGATCTTGAGATCTTTTGAATCGAATTCCGAACGCGATCCGTTCCGAGCATTGCCATCATATCTGTTGTATGTCATCTGTCAAGTTCATCGCTGCCGGCTGTGCGGCGTTTACTGATTTATGCCCCATGATTTTCCACTTTGGCACGCAAAGTTTTTCATAGTTTGCTGTAGTTGTTGTTGTTGTTTTTGTTGTTGCTTTGACCGCGCCATAAATTTATTTATTTAACAATTTTCTCATTTAGTTGGCTGGCAAATTTCAATTTCAATTGATTTATAAAGCGTCAACAGCTTAACAATCTATATGTTCATTTAAATATATATCGAATTCATTTTGATTTCAATTTCTGCTTTGGGTTTTAGTCGCTTTTTTATGCTTTTTATTATTCTGTGGCATGTTATTAAACAATTAACTGTGGATTTTGGGCGTGTTTGGCAAATTCCTTGGCTGTAGGGCAATTGAATTTTTATTTTGAGATCGGCTCTTTTTCTCTGGCGATTCTCTAGTCGAGACCTCGACTTCCGAGCACCGAAAACAATGACCGGACAAAGAAACTTTTACACAAATAAACAATTTTAATTGTGCGCCTTTTATGGTTTTCAATTTCAAATAAATGAAACGACAAACGAAACAAAGTCATAAAATAAAATTATGAACGTCAAGGCGCCAAATAAGGCAAACACAGGGTGGGCTAACAGATCTGGGGAGGAGGAGTTGGGGCTTGACAGCAGCACAGAAGCTACAACGACTTTCACGAGCATTTTGTAATTATATTTTTATGATATTTATTTACAATAAAAAAACACAACAAGATATCACATATAAAAAGTATTCAATGTGCTTGTTCATTGCAAGTGCGCAAATAAAAGCAGGAGGCGAAAAAAACACGCTTGACCGGAAGCGACTTGCGGACACATTGGGCGGGGAGACCCACTCCCCAATACCCAATATTCAATACTCAATGCACAGTAACCCAGTTAGCGGTGGGAGTTGGGCAGTGGCACCAGTTAAATCCAGATATAAAATATATTGATTGCAAACAAAAGTAGGAAAGTAGGAAAAAAAGAAAACAAGTCAAGCAAGATATACAAAATTAGCAAAGATTACAAAAATTAAATATTAATTGACTTTTTAAATTTAAAAAAATTATAATAGTTCTTTAAATTTTTTATATTTTTCTAAATGTCAGCGGTTGGTATGGTAAAGTACAAAAATGTATGACATATATACATATATAAATAAAAACATGCAAATGGCTGCACTTTTGACAGCAATTTTTGTCCATAACTTCAGTGATCCATTTCATGTTATGCCAGACATTCGAATAGACCGAGGGCAATCGACGTTTACCGCATCCGATCCCATAGGTAGCCACGACGTAAATGGTTAGATTGATCAAAAGCGGAGCGCCCGTATCGCCCGGACAGGTGGCCTCATTCTCAGAGGAATTCAAATTGCCGGCACACATCATTCCCGGCAGGAAGGGTTTCACCATTGTCTCGCAGTAGCTGCGTTCCTGTAACAGGACATCGATGAACAGTATGTTGGAAGCGAGAGGGCCGCCCTGCAAACAACGGTTACACATCAGATATATCAGATGTCAACTCAAGCTAAAATAAGATCATCAAGTAGACCTTGTAGACGCGACCCCAGCCCAGAACCGTGTACACCAGACCGTATATGGGTGGTTTACTGGGCAGCTTGATGATCCCGATATGTTCATTGTTCGAGGGCAGCCTGTTGTTCATCTTTAAAAGCGCAAGATTATTGGTATTGAAAAGGATATAGTTTTCTGGCACAAATATTTTCTTGACTGGCACATAAAACGACTGGCGATCAACTAGCTTCAATCGATCGGGCGTTCCCACAACGACCAGCAGCAATCGGGAGGGGTACATCATCTTGTGCCTGCTACGTAAGGGAAAGATTGCTGCTGGCATCAATAATGGGATACCTGAATGTTTTGTACCCACTCCATCACACAGTTCGCGGCGGTGAGCACAAAGATGGGCGATACTATGGTGCCGCCACAGAAATGGTTGTCGCCAAAGTATTTGGTTGGCAAGCGCGTCCTTATGGAGGTCACAAACTTGGCCATCGTCTCGACAACTTCGATGTTGAAATTTGGTGTGGCCAAACGCTTTGCACGATCCTTGCCTTGAACATCGTCGCTAAGCACTAACGACAATTGAAGTAAAAGTAAAATACATTTTCTATATATCATGACACGTATAAAAAAATACGACGTTGACTTTGATTCGACAGGAGGTGTGAATAGAATATCCGATGACCATTTTTTATAATCAATATCTTTTTAATTTCATTGAAATGTGACTCTTCTGTGCGATTCTCAAAATCTCAAGTACCCGCAAAATGTTGATACAACTCTTACTAAAATTTATTTATGTATTTAGACAACACGGTCTGTTTGTGTTTCTAATTTAATTTTTTTTATATCGCCTTTCTATGCGATTTTCATAAATTTAAGTTATGCTTACAGATTATTATGCTTTTATTTAATATAATATTTAGTAGTGATATAAATTTATAAAAACCCCTTGTTATTCACATCTTGTTTTCTATTTTATTGCAGGCCTAAAAGTATTGCCACTGCTGAATAATCTAAGGTAAGTGTTAAGTCCAAAAAAACCCAATTATAATTTTAGAGGATGGCATATAGTCGTCAAAGACATGGCCTTTGCACCCACACAGCCACAACTAACTATAAAATAAATAAATTTGTGTGTTAGTTTGCCTGCTGAATCGAGACAATTTATGCGATGTTTGTTAACTGAAACCCTGAAACACACCCACTACAACAACAACAACAACTGGCAACACAGTCCAAATGAATATCCCAAACAATTTAAAATCGTTTTGCTCGTTTCATGCGAATTCACTCGTACAAGCATTCGATTTATGAAATCGAATAGACACACATTTTAATTTGCATGCAGCTCTCAACTAGACAAGATCAAGGCCCAAATCGCGAAATGAAAAAAAAAATTCCAAACCAAATTCACATGAGCTTGCGAAGTGTGCCCCCCGCCTGGGCATAGGTTAGACCCCTCCGGGTAGGTGCCATCATTAACGGTCGCTTAAGTGTGGTGGCCAAGTTCGACCGATTTGGACGCTTGTCAAACATCCATCAAAAACGGCAACGATCCGACAAATTTTTTCTCTATTTTTTTCTCGTTGTGTGTTTGGGGTCTTATGCAAATAATTTGCGCCGGTTTTTGTTTTGTTTTTAAGTTTCTGTCAAGCAATTAATTCAATATTTAATTAGTCAACAATAAATCAATTAGTTAGCTGCCCCTCCTACCCCCCACCGCCGCCCTCGCCACATGCCCCTAAACTGGTTTATTAATGGGGCCTGAGCTCAAGTTGACAAAAAATTTGCTGTTTCGTAGAAAAAAGTAAAACAAATTCAATTAATTTTGAAAATAGTTTAGGCCCAATGTACAATATGTACAATAACAATGTGGCCAACGCCTCCCCCCCTGATTATACGGCTCCCTTTGTCTGGAGATCGGGCAGCTTCTTCAGCTCTCGTCAGAGACAAACTGCCTAATTGATTGTTCTGTGCCATTTGTCTTGTGGCTGTGTCTGAGGCCAAGTGAAGCCCATCCATTTTATCTTATGGCAGTTGACACGCCCCCCCCCCCCCTCCCACCCCGTACACTCACACACCTACTTTTTGCCCCCTGCATGTGGCATTGTTATGAAAATTAAATGCGTAGTTTCTCGCGCTTTTTAATTTATTTCAAATTTCAAATCGCTTTAAACGTTTTCATTGAGCCGAGCAGCGCTTTGATTTTAGCGCCCTACCCCCCTCCCCTTTGAGAGGGGTGCTATAAATAAGCAGATATTCATTTGAGTTTTCGGACTGCGTAGCTTGGAAGCTGCTGTGTTGCTTTAAGCGGATTTTAATTGCTGTCAAATCCAACGAGTTCTAATCAATCTGCGAGACCCCAAGTTGAGGCTATATTAAATTACATTAATATAATTTGTGAATATGAAATTATAGTAAACAAATAAAATTAAATAAAATAAAAAAGAATAGAATGGAATAAACAAATAAAATTAAATAAAATATAAAAGAATAGAATAGAATAGAATAGATAATAAAAAAAAACCAACTAACTAAATCTGCGTTTGAAGCAGTTTTTAAAAATTTTTTGTTTTTGCCTAGGCAGTTCTTAACTTTTTTCGTAAAGTTGTTTTTCTTTAATTTGCCTTTAATTTGTTGGTTCGCTCAACTTCCTCAATTTTCCGATTTTGGCACCCACATTTTGTGGCAGCCGCGATAAACTTTCGTGCCGAACCAAAATAGAAATCGCTGGCAAAACAATAACAAAACAATGGAGCATCACGTGCCGATGATGTTGACGAAGTGTCTCGTCAAAATAAAATACAAAAAAAAAAGAGTCCAAAGAGTTGGCCAAGAGTTGGTCGCCTTTGGCCAGGCTCTCCGGTTGCCAAGTCAAATTTTTTGTGTGTTTCGGTTCCATGGAGAAATCAATGCGCGCGCAGCACGTGGCTGGCAAGGACAAAGGCAACAACAACAGCAGCAGCAGCGACAACAGCAGCAACACCAACAGCAGCGGCAGCAGCAACAACAATGGCAACAACAACAACCGCAGTGAGTTGCTCTCTCTCAGTCTTTTGGCTCCGTCTGGTCTGTGCTCCGTCAGGCAGTGTCCTGCCTCGTCCTCGTTATTGCCATTTGCCTTGCTGCTGGCTGTTGCCTCGTCGCGTTTCGCTCGCAACGAACACGAGAAACAATTGAAAAGCAATTAAAAAAAGTGCCACTCGATTTATGGATATCATTTGACACAGCCATATTAGGTGCAAATCAGATCTGGCAAGGACAACGGGCACAAACGAACAACTGGAACAACAATTGGAACAACAACAAATGCGAAACTAAACAAATCGAATATGGTTAGGACAAGCGACTGCTGGCCATAAACGTTGCCTCGACTCGTGTCGAGCTGTGTCGCGTTCTGATTGCCAAGGCTGCTGCAAGGCAGGCAACGTGGAGTCATCACCGTCATCCGAGTCCGCGTCCGCGTCCACGTCGCCATTGCCGTTGCCGTTGCCGTTGCCGTTGCCCTCGCAGCTGCAGCGCCGTGGCACCTACTGCTGCTCGCTGTCCCGTTACAACTGCGCCGCCTCGCAACTGGTGCAGAATCTCAAGTGAGTGTGTGTGTGTGTGTGTTTAGAAATGTTTTCTTTTTGGCAACCTGCTGAGGTTACTCAATGTCACACTTTGGCGCTGTTGCTTCTGTGGATTCTGTGGCCAGTTGCGCCATAAATCAGCTCTCAATATTCCATAAATCAGAAATCAATTAATCCGAACAGTTGTCAAGTGCAGGCAAAACAAATTGCAAATTGCAAATGGCAATTGAATAATGAACCGGGTGAAACATTAAATGCAATTGCAATTAGCATATTAGCCCATTGGCCCATTAGCCA
Source organism: Drosophila micromelanica (assembly GCA_004143825.1). Lineage (NCBI taxonomy): Eukaryota > Metazoa > Arthropoda > Insecta > Diptera > Drosophilidae > Drosophila > Drosophila micromelanica. Next base: position 76,711 of record SCDY01000101.1, on the reverse strand, counting down.
TTATTAACCCATTGTTGACCATTGCAGAAAAGTCGCACAGAGCGTGTGCGATATCATCGTACAATTGGACGTGTTCGTGGAGCAGCAGGAATGCGACGAGGCCCAGAGCCTGCAGGCGCCCGATGGCATCAATCTCAATTCGCATCTTGATGTCTTCTACGCAATACTGCGACAGGTGAGTCTGCTCTGTATTATGCGGCGTATACGTAATACGTATTATTTATATTCGATTTCAAGGCATTTGCATATGTGCACTTAATAGTGCATTAAGTATACGTACCGTAAGCCCATGATGGCATGATGTGTGTTTAAATATGGGTGGGTGTGTGTGTGTGTCTGTCATTGCTGGTGTCAAGCCAAGGCTATGCAATGCCAAGGCGGGCATTGCACGCGAACTGGGATAAATGTCAACTGGCAGGAAATGAATAACAAACAGACAGGTCGAGAGGTCGTTAAATTACATAAAAACAAATATATATAAATATATTTAACTAAGCTCAAATTAAATTTTACTTTTTATTTAAATTAATTTTTATGTCTAACAGCAAACCCATAAAAATCAGAGTACGGCAAAATAATTATTAATTCAGTTAAAAACTGGCTTTTTATATACAACGAGAAAAAATATAATCAACGAATATTTGGAGTGATAATGTTTCAAGTTTATTTAAAACGATATATAAGAAAAAAAGTATAAATAAAAATAAACAATAATATAAATATTTAGGGATTAAGAATATATATATACTTATGCCAGATTGCTATTGAAGTTTATTTATATTAAAATTTAACAAACAAATCTATATAAAGTTAGGGCAGCAGACACGAAAAAGAATACCTAGAAAATGAATTTCTCTGCTTATTTGTAATTTTAAATCTAACCAATATTGGTTTCTCAGGTGGCCGACAAGCCGCAGGAGGGTCCCTTTCTGAGCATCCTGCAACATTTGCTGCGCATCGATGCGAAGGATCCGCTGAGCGATGTCATTTGGGACACCACCGAGCGGCTGGTGCATCGTGCCACCCTTGTGGAGGATGCCGACGATGCAGTGCGTCTGCTACGCCACCAGAGCAGCCAGAAATTCACCTGCCCCACGTGTCGCAGCAGCGATGCCAGCAGTCCCACACGGAAACCATCGCAGCCGCATCTGTCGGTGGCAAAGCCGCCGCCGCCGCCGTCGCCGTCGCCTGCACCAGCACCGCCGCCGCCGCCGCCGCCCGCAGCGTTCACAGTGAACGGCGGCGCCGCACCACCGCCACCGCCGCCGCCCGTCCCAAATGGCGCTGCACTGCCGCCACCGCCGCCGCCGCCGTCGCTGCGTCCGATCACGCCGCTGCCCGAAACGGGAACGGCTGTGCTGCTGCCGCAGCAGGATACGCCGGCGCCGAAGGCCAAGATGAAGACGCTCAACTGGGGCAAGATACCGGACAACAAGGTGCTGGGCAGGCAGAACATCTGGAGCCAGCTGGCGAACATGCACCGCGACTCCAGCCAGACGGACATCGACTTCAACGAGATGGAGGGTCTCTTCTGCCAGCAGCCCACCAGCGGCGAGGGTTCGCCCAAGCCGAGTCCGAAGATCGGCAAGCCGGGCGCGTCCAACGGGAAGGATACGCTGGACCGCAAGAGCAAGAAGGAGAGCACAGAGATCACCCTGCTGGACGGCAAGCGCAGCCTGAATGTGAACATCTTCCTGCGCCAGTTCCGCACCAGCAGCCAGGACATCATCCAGCTGATACGGCTCGGTGCGCACGTGGAGATCGGCGCCGAGCGTCTGCTGGGCCTGCTCAAGATACTGCCCGAGGTGGACGAACTGGAATTGCTGAAGAGCTTCAATGGCGACCGAACGCGTCTGGGCAGCGCCGAAAAGTTTCTGCTGCAGCTGCTCGAGGTGCCCAAGTGAGTCCTGACCATAAAAAGAAATCTGTAATCAGGTTTTAATGTCATTCTTTTCGTTTTCCCTGCACAGCTACAAGCTGCGCATTGAGAGCATGCTGCTCAAGGAGGAGTTTGCCGCGAACATGGCCTACCTGGAGCCCTGCATCAATGCCATGCTCTATGCTGGGGACAATCTGCTGAACAACAAGGCGCTGCAGGAGGTGCTCTACATGGTCGTCGTGGCCGGCAATTTTCTCAATTCCGGCGGCTATGCGGGCAACGCCGCCGGCGTGAAGCTCTCCTCGCTGCAGAAGCTCACGGATATCCGGGCCAACAAGCCGGGCATGAATCTCATACACTTTGTGGCCCTCCAGGTGGAGCGCTGCAATCCGGAGCTGCTGCAGTTCACCGCACAGCTGACGACGCTCGAAAATGCCAGCAAGTAAGGGAACACTCCCTCTCTCTCTCTCTCTCTCTCTCTCTCTCTCTCTTTCGCTCTAACATGCTTTGATTCACAGAATCACGTCGGAGCAAATCAATAGCGAAATTGGCACGCTGGAAAATCGCATCCGAAAGATCACAAAGCAAATTGAACAGCCCGCAACGGATGGGGACATCAAGCGGCAAATGTCCGAGTTTCTGCTGGCCGCCGACTCCGAGATGGCGGTGCTGCAGTCGGGCATGAAACAGGTGGACGCACTGCGTCTCAAGCTGGCCGAGTTCTTCTGCGAGGATGCGGCCACGTTCAAGCTGGAGGAGTGCTTCAAGATCTTTCAGAGTTTCTGTGATAAGTTCAGGCAGGCCATCAAGGAGAACGAGCGACGCCTTCAGCAGGAGAAACTGGCCGAGGAGCGCAACAGAATCCGCATGGAACAGCTGGCCAGAAGAACCAGACAAGGTGCGTATTCATTGCACAAGTCAATCCGTACTTATAACTGACTCCCTTTGCAGTGGGACAAGCGGGCACGCCCGTCTCCGATTCGGACTCGTTTCTGGGCGATGCGCTGTTCGATCCGCGCGCCAGCCCCGCGCTGAGCAGACGCCAGCTGGGCTCCGGTGAGATCAGCAATGGGTTCATTCGCCTCGAGCAGGAGTACAGCGCCTCGCCGGACATCACGCCCAATGGCAGTCTGCGGCGTCGGCCCAGTCGCGTCCTGGCCGGCGAGGATGAGCTCATGGAGTTTCTGCGCAGCTCCACCGGACCCCACGACGGACCCGGCCACATCAGTCGTGAGCGCAAGGCCGCCTACGGCAGTCTGGGTAAGTCTCCTCTTCCCCATCCGCTTTGTCCGCTCCCTCCACGTAATTCCCAATTGATTTACCCTCAGATCGCTCGTGGGCACGTCGCGCACGCTCCGGCAGCTCCAGTCGCAAGCGTCCGGATCTGCTCAACATTGACTTTGGCGTTGATCGTGAGCGCGCCAGCTCGCCGGCTCCTCTGCTGCAGCAGCAACAGTCGCAGGATCGCCTGCAGTCGCCGCTGGCCAGCAGCGGCACAGGCACGCCCACAACAGCAGCCAATACGCCCATCAGCAACGGCCCAACGATCCTCCAGCAGCAACAGCAGCAACAGCAGCAGCAACAGCAGCAGCAACAGCAGCAAACGCCCGCCGCACACGAGGATGCGAAACCGAGGTGCGAATTTTTGGCCAAGTCCTTTTTTAGCAAAAACAAATTTATTCAAACTTTATTAGTCTCGATTTGCCATTAATATCATTTTGATCAGTCTGATAAGTTGAGTATGTCTGTAAAGCCAGCTTTACGTCCCTAAGCTTAAACCAGTAAAAAAGTCAGAATACAATAATAATATAGATAATATTATATAGGTATTAAAAACAGAGTTTTTTTGGAAAGCTCATTTGTATTTAAATAATTTAAAATGTTTAACTGTATATCATTGACCATAAATTGTATTTAATATTTTATTTTTTATTTATTTAATTTTTTTATGAAAATACCCTAACTAATATACATCTGCAAAGATATACTTCGTACATTTTTTGTTATTATTATTTTGTTACTTTTCATCTATTCATCATAAATTGCATTCTGCATTAAACATTTTTAATATTTCACAACTAACAAAAATTTTAAAATATTTTCTAATAAATTGTTAAATTAAAGTAAGCTTAAAATAATTAACCATCGATACCCACAGAATATCCCGTGAATGGCGCCAGAAGATCGAGACCTGGCTGCAGTCGAACGAAAGCGATGAGAAACAGAACGAGGAATACAAAAGGAAACGTCGCCTGGTGAATGCGAATCGGCGATCGCTCGAAAACGAAACTGGTACGCGGAGGCACATTCAAAACAATTTGGTAGCAATTCCTAATCCCAATTCTCATCTGATAGAAAACGAACGAAAACTGGATCCATTGCCAGAGGAGAAGATAATGACTACCACAACAACGACGACGCCAACGAGCACTAATCCCACTAACAACCACAGCAAGGAGAAGCCGCAGGTGCAGTCCAGCCAATATCAACGCGTCTATGCGGACTGGAAGCCGTCGCAGACACTGGAGCTCACCGACGTGGTGGGCAACATTGAGGCTATTGCGGATGCGACGACGACGACGACGACGAAGAAGGCCCAGGGGGCACAGCCGCATCTGACCACCGCCGAGGAGCTGCGTCAATATCGCCGGCAACGCTCGCAGGAGCAGGCACAAAGTCCCAGTCCGCTGCAGTCCATTGCCGAGGAGGATCGCCGCAAGTCGATCATACAGAAGCTGGGCGAGAGCGACGGCAGCTCGGATCGCCTGAAGATCTATGTGCGGCGGCCCTCCGGCATGGATCTGCAGCCGGAAGCGGCACTCAATCGTGCCGTGGAGCCCAAGCCGACAGAGAAGTCAGCCACGCAGGATGACACCTTTGCCAGCCTGCTGGACCATCACAAGAGTCACAACGAGTCGCAGTACACGTCCGGCTCCTCCAAAGAGATCGACGCCGACAACATTGAGACGCCGCCAGTGACGAGACGGATCATTGCCACGCCCACCAGCACGGTGGTGACGGTCAGTCTGACGGACAAGCCCAAGCACGCGCCGGAGGAGAAGAGCCGGGAGAGTGCCAAGTCGGCAGCCACAGCGGGCACAGAGGATGCACCAGGTCACTTTGATAGGTATGCGCTGGCGCGGCGCACGCGTCGCTACAAACGGCCCACGGACTACAGCAGCGGCAACGAGGAGGTGACCTCGCCCGCACAGGACATCAAGCAATCGGCCAGCGCCAGCGAGATGCGTCGCCTCCAAAAGGAGGAGCAACAGCAACAGCAACAGCCGGAGAAGGCACGCACCATCACCAAGCTGGAGAAGGTGGGCAGACACATCAGCTCCATCAACCAGGAGGATGTGCGCGAGGCCATACGCAATCTGAAATCGCCAACGGGCACACCCGAGCGACCCTGGAGTCCGCCACGAGAGCTGACGCCGAGCAAACTGAAGCTGAGCGCCAGCGGGCATCACGAGCTCAACGACGAGGGTTTCGAGGAGACGCAGAGCCTCGTCTCGGACACGCCCTCGCACGGCAAGGGCGAGAGCACCAACTCCTCCTGCAACGAGGCCAACGATGCGCCCACGCAGCGCTCGCGGCCACTGTCCAAGCAGAAAACGACCACCACCAGCATCAGCGCAATGGGCAGCCGCCTGGCGGACCGACTGCAGCAGGCGCGACTGCGCGGCAGCTCAACGAGCTCGGTCCAAGCCGGCAACAAGTCACAAACCCAACACCAAATTCCAGCAACGACGACGACGACGACAGCGGCGCTGCCGAAGCGTAGCCTCTCCGCCAGTCGGCCGCTGCGCATGCCCAACGGCAGTCCGCTGCCGGGTGCCACGCCCGTCGGCGTGCGCTCGTCCTCGACGACGGGCGTGCGTCGGTCGCCGAATGAGCCGCCTCAGTTTGCGGCGCATTATGCGCTGGGCGCGCCCAAGCAGCGCGACGTGGAGCGCAGCAGCTCGCGCAACAGTCTACGTTCCTCGCGCTCCTCCATCAACAGCGGCGCCTCCACGCAGACGGTGGTGCGGCGCTTGCCGTCGGTGCAGCGCACCGCCACCGTATCCGTGGACTCGTCGCCCAGCAAACGGCCGCTCGCGGCGCAAAACGCGCGTCCGACAGGGACACGTGGCGTGCCCGCCAGTCGCAGCAGCAGCAGCGGCTCCAGCGTCGGTCACAGTGCCATCCTCGTGCGCGGCAAGCTGACGGCCGGGCAGCGCAGTGCTCAGCCCCAGCCGCTGGGCAACAGCACCAGCTTCAAGGAGAACCACACTGCGCCCACAGCTGCGGCCGCAGCGGCTGCCTCCAGACTGACAGCGGCGCGCAGCGCGATGCTGGTGAAAAACGTGATGAATCAGCAGGCCAGGAGCAGCAGCAATAATAATCCGCAGCAGCAGCAACAGCAGCGCAGCAATCGCTCCGTTAGCAGCTTTATGCGTCCCACGGCGAGCAGTGCCACCAAGCGGCAGAAATAAGGAGGCGAGCAGGAACAGGAACAGGAGGCATCGTCCAAGTTAACGTCCCAAGTTTACAAACTCAGACAAAAGTTACAAATCGCGAACGCATCTAATCTAAGCCGTCCAAGTAAACGACAACAACATCAAAATACAAGAAAACATTTCGAATTTCTAGGCAGGATTTTTGCACAAACTACTCCATATAATTGTTAAAGTTGCACAATTCACAAGAGTTATTTATGTATGAGCAGTTATATACTCCAAGTAGCATCTAGTTTAGAGTGGGTCCAAACGATGGGTCCGATGATTCCAAGCACATTCCAAAGTACACTCGTCAAATATTCCAGCAGGTATGTCCCAGAAACAGGTGCGCCGTGGGTATTCGTCACAAATGTGTTTCAATGCGAAAGGCTTTAATGCACTTTTCATCGTTTCCAAGGACCTCTTACATTCTAATTGTTAAGCAAAAGACAAACTGTTAAAATTCTTAAATATATATATTTGAACATACATTAAAAAAAAAGAAAGAGAATACTAGTTAGTAAAACTACTCAACTCTAACTTAGCGTTAAAAGATGAAGCAAAATTTAAAAATTGACTTTTCCATATTAACATTAACATCTAGTTTTAGACATTATTCGATTATACATGTGTAGGAAAGTTCTTTTTATAGAAGCGCGTTATTTACAATTGTGTAGTTAAAAAATGAAAAACCAAAATCATAATTGATATATGTATTGATATTGATACTGATGAACAAATGACAATTACAATTCTAAAACAAACAAAAATAATAAAACACAAGCTTTAAAATTCATAATAAATAAAAAATAATAATATAAAAAGTCAGTATTTTACTTATAATTTAATTTATCCGATAAAAAAAAAACATCATTGATGATTTACTATATATATACTATATATAATGACTTTTTGCACAGTTTGTTATTATTCTGTAGGAAGTAAGTTATCTTCCTGTTCTGCCGTCGGGTCTATATAATTCTCCTTGTCAAACCACTCTTTGTGGTTTTCCAAGTAGCTGAAAGCAACAAAAAAGATTATTTACTGAACCCAAAAAAATCGAGAGCAAAAAAATGCAATTACTTGATGAAAGAGTTGAGATGTGGCAGCAAATCCTCAAGTTTCTCATTTGCTATGGGTGATGCATTAAGGCATTCGGGCAATATAACTGCAAAACAAAATTAGTTTTATTAGCAAGAGAAAATATATAAATAATTAAATGCCACAACTTACCTAATAAGCGTGCTAAATGGGGCGCTCCAAATATCATGGATTTCTCTGGTGGTGAATCTTCAGACAACAGACTCCAGCAAAAGGTCTCGCACAGAAAGCCGCGCATTTCCCGTGGCAGTTTGTAGGCGGCGGTGTAGGGCGAGGTTCGCTGATCGTAGGCTTGTGCCATATTATACTTGCCACTGTTTTTTACAATGTACCGCAGACACTTTTGCAGCTGCTTCTCGTATTCGACGCTACAAAGAATGGGGTCATCGTCGCCATTTTCGCCATTCAAATTGGCGGCCATTGAGATCAGCTCGTTATCACCGCTGGGATTGATAAACTCGTAGGACTTGTTCAACAGTATGCTGCAGTTCTTCATGTTGTCTTCGGTGAGATAGCCCAATGCATAGTCCTTTTCCTGTTTATAAAGCAGGTGATCCTCGAGATGAAACTCAAAGTAGATGCGCAGCCCATCCACGACTTCCTTGAGCATGCAGACGCTGTCGAGTAACAGATAAGAATACCTCAGCCTCGCGACTTTGATTCCGTGCACTTGACCAACTGTCAAGTGCCAAGTTGAATAGTATACTTACATGGACATGACACGATCGTACTCACGCACCATGCGCGCATAGCCACTCTGTGTGTTGCGCGCCCGTGAACTGTCCTGTTTGATGCCAATGGCCAGCTCGACGGCGCGCTGCTTCACAAACTCCTCCAGGATGGTCATGATCGGCATGCGAGCGGGCAGTGCGTGCTGTTTGTCCAGCTTGCAGACCATGTTGTGGTCGTATTCCATATACTGGCGCAGCCGCTCGCTGATGCGCAGCATCACACGATCCTCCTGATGGGCATCAGTTGTTTGCGCATCTTTAGGTGAGATTTGCCGGCTAAACTGAGATTTTGTAGCTTTTCGCTCACCCTCAGCGCGTCTACTACTCCGTGACTCCTTCATTGTGACATCAGCTCGACCGGTGACCGATTTGTCGGCCTTGCGATCGCCACTGTTGTCACGCGACCGATTGCCGCTGGCATCCCGCGAGCGGGCGCCGCTCTTTTGCTGTGCCGGAGGCAGTTCGGGCTGTGTTGTCGCCAGCTGGTGTGCCAGCGATATGTCTAGGGGATCTGCTGTCGGCTCCTCGCCGTAGCCACCTCTGGTGAAACGCTTCTTTTTACTGGTTGGCAGAGTGGGCGTCTTCGGTTCTTTATACGAGTAGCCGCCACTACTGCAAGATGTAAATAAACGGTTACATACACACACACATATACGCACACACACAAACAAAGAGTTCACTCACTTTTGTAGCTGAGCGGCTTCTGCCAACTCACGCTGCAAGTTTCGGTTCTCTTCGTTGTCTTTTAGCAGGCTGGAAGCGCGCACATTTCGATCCCAGGACGAGTTCCAGCCTTGAAAATGGATTTTGTAATCAAAGTAGCGCAGATTTGCAGCGTCCCTGCGTTCGTACACGGCCAATACCTATGGAGAAAAACAGTTTTTTCGTTGTGAAAAATCGAAGCAGCCACCTCGTGTTTGGCATTTGTGTGTTTGACGTTTCGGCACGCTGTCGTTGTGTGCGTGAGTGCATGTGTGTGTGTTTGCGTGGGTTACCTTACTAGCGTACAAGACCCTAGCCTTCGATTTGTCGGGCTCGTAGCACAGGACTTTCTCACCCCGGTTGAAAAGCTGCGTCTCGTTCTCACGTGCCGTCATCACTTTTGCATAAATGGCAGTAACTATCAACTTATGCCTAAATTGTTGTTATTTATAATTTACATTCGTCGCGTCGTTCGCGAGGTTGCCTCTTTTTGGCCATTCACGCAAAAATGCGCTCGTACCAGGGCTGCAAAAGCTATCAGCGTGAACAAACTCGTCTAGTTCCATATATATGGTGTTTTGTTTTTATGTTCATTAAGTACAGTACGCTGCATTTCTATTATGCAAATTTCAATATACATGATATATTTTTAATAAAATGTTTTTTACAATCTTATATATCTTTCTTAAACAATCGATTATATCGATGCACTGTGAATGCCGCTTAACGATTCAATTGTTATCGATAACAACTGTTGGCGCAAATTGAAAACAGACCGTTGCTAAGGAGGAAAAACCAAAACAAAGCTGACAATAAATCACCTCTTAGTTTTCTTACTGCCGAAAAAGTGTATTTCTTAAGTCTGCATTCTAAAAACAGTATTTTACAAAAATGGCTACCGCATCAGCATCCAATTGGCTGCAGGTCGACATCGGGGACGAAACGCCCCAGCTCCTTTCGACATTGTCAAGCTGCATGACGCTCAGCGACGTGCAATGCGATGGTTACGTGCGGCTGCTGGCGGCCGACATTTCGCTAGAGGAGGACGGCGGCAGGGAGCCCAGTGCCAAGCTTAAAGTATTTCGTGGACTTAGGCTAAAGCAGGAGCAACCGTTACCCGGTATACCAACCGCTATCGAAAGCCTCTACATAGACGAAACGGAGCCCAAAACGCCTGGTGAGCAACCATGAAATTCCAGGATTAATTCACAAACAACTAAACCATTTGTAAATATTTCAGTAATTGCCGTGGCCATAGCAGAGTCGGTTCTGTTTTATCGTCATTTGAAGCCTTACTTTAAGTACACCATACCCGCCTTAGATGCCGAAGAACTGGAATTGGAGCTGTGGCGCAAGCTGCCCGTTATGCCACCTGAAACACATGACGGACTGCTCCAGTTGCTCAAGGATGTTGACCACGCCAAGCTGTCGCGTAAAACGCAGCGGCTGCTACAACTCCCCGAGGAGGAACGAGCCGTATGATAAATTTTCTTTTAATCAGATTATATGTAAGACATCTTATAAAACCCGGTACCTTTTCAGTCATTTATCAGCACACACAAGGATTCGCCCGTGGGACGCGTGGGCAGTATTGTGGCCATGTGTTGTCTGAAACGTGTGTCCAGCAGCATCAATCCTCCGTCTCACCTGGTTCTGGCCACGGACACAGGTCGTGTTTTAGTGCTGGAACCACAGGGCTTCAATTTGATCTACCAGGCCAGAGTTTGCAGCTATGAGACGGCCGTGCCGAGTCTAATTTCGGTGCACGGCACTTACGAGACGGACTTTTGCATCGTGGTGGGCACGCGCAATGGCGGCGTCTATCTGTTGCGCAAGTCCAACAGCGAGGGCCAGGAGATCTTTAAGCTGTCCACACCGTTGACGGGTCTGCTATTGCTGCCCGTCGATCAGACAATCGTTATTACCGCCATGAAGCACCGCTATCTGTGCTACTCGAAGCGGGGCAAACTGCTCTACCAGGTTCATCTGGAGGCGGCGCCCGTGTGCATTTTGCCCCTGACGCTCACACATCTGGGTATCACGCTGGTGGCCGTCGCACTGCAGGGCGGAAAAGTGAAATTCTTCTTACAACGCTATCTGGTGGATGAGTTTGTGGTGCCGCAGACTGTGGCGGCCATGGTATTTGGTCGCATGGGCATGGAGGATCATGTGCTGACAGTGATTACGGAAACAGACGAAATTATTATTTATATTTTGCGGCGCGTCGCACGCTTTGATCCCGACAAGGCGCTGCCATTGGCCAAACCAGGCTCAGCAACGCCTCACAAACTTGTGGATGCCTCCATACTGGACAAGCCCAAGAAGAGCTCCATATTCGTGGAGCAGGCAGCGCGTGAAAAGCAACAGGCCAAGGGTAAGTTGTGTGCGTGTGTGTGTGTGTTATCGGAGCACTTTTCATAACCCATTCCATGCAGCCAGTTATGGCAGCTTTCAGGTAGAACTGTGGCGACTGCGCCACACCGCTGCACGTGCCACTATAGATGCCATCAACTCCTCTGAGAGCACCATTTCGGGTGATTTGACACACGCGCCCGTCAAGCTCTCGGCTGAGGTCTGCGGCAGTGGACCTGCTTTTCGCCTTTACCTCACCGTACAGAATCTGTCCACATTCAAGATGGCCTCAAACTTGGTGGTGCTGCTGCACGCGGATCGTCGCCACTACACCATACAGCAGTCGGTGGCCAGACTGCCGAGTGTGCTGCCTGGCATTCCGCTGCGCGTGGACTTTGAGGTTGTCGCAGTGCTGGATCCAGTGGACAAGCTGCCACCGGCCAGTCTGACGCCGGACAATTCTCAGATGCGCGTTATGCTGCTGAAGACGGGTCAGGCAAAACCGCTAATTGCCGCCGTGGTGGCCATGCCGCAGTCGGAGGCGGCTTTCTAGATTAAGGAGTTAACATTTGTTGTTTTTGGGTAAGATTCAATGTTTATTGCTTCATTTAAATTAAGTGCTAATCTTGCTGCTGTTCATCATTTAGGCGTATTTGGGCGCATACTTCTCGTACACCTTGATGTATGCCTCCTTGGCGGCCTCCTGGGACAAGCCCTTGTGCGAGCTCCACGCCTCGTACATGGCCTTCTTCTTCAGATCCAGCACTCCGGGCTTCTCGATGTTGACATCGCCAACGGTGGCCTGCTTGAAAAGACCATAGAACTCCAGGAACTCAGAGTCCGTGGGCTTCTTGGCGAAGTTCTTGGCGAGTTCGGCAGCTTGCTCAAAGTTGACCATGTTGTGCGTTTAGTGTATTAGAACTGAGTGTTAATCCCGTTTATCCAACTAGCTTATATTTATAGTGATATATGTATTGAAGACTTATGCAATTTAATTAATTTAAATTTGTGCCCAGCTGCATACCTAGTTTCCATTTAGTTATCGTTATGCGCCGCCTTAGAGGTCCAAAATTCTTAATTAATATTCTGGAAACTAACCAAAATAGATAAGAGTTATAAATGATACTGTTGCTGTGTGTGTCCGATCTAAGATAAATGTGAGCGTGAATCATTTAACCCTTAGTGGAAAGGTGTTTTGCCGCGGTGACGTGGTTGAGAAACATGCCCCCCACCCCCCACTCGTTATAATTAAGTCATCAAGTATTATCTTCAGACCCTGACAGGATTGACTTGTTATATTATGCCGATATAGATACATATATTCGTCGAACAGTCATAAAATATTCATGCTAATCTTATCGCTTGAGTGCTGACTACTGTTGGTATATCTATATATACTACTATATATATATGTATATACTAAAATATATATACATATACTTTTTAATTGGAAATACATGCACAGTCAATATTATTTCTGACAAACTGCAAATGCAAGTATTGCCAAAAATCTGATAAGCATATACTCGTACGATTTTTATTTTGCCTAGTTTCCGGTGGCCCAGCTACCTAATCGCCAGATGTAATCATATATAAAATGATGAATGTGCCTGAAGTGTGTTAGGTGGTTTATCTGCCACGGGAGTGGGAACGGGCATGGGTGCAATGGGCATGGGGAATCTACAAAAGTCAGTCTCCTGCTAGATAAGATTAAACAAAAACAATTAATTTCTATGTTTGGGCCATTATATATAACATTGCGATGGTGCGAGCTCCCACAATTTGTTTTCGTTCGCCAAACATTACAAACAACCAATCAACAATATGCCCACCGTAAGTAAAAGTGGAAAATAACCCAAAAACTAAGCCGGAATATCGAATATACTTACTTTAAATGTTTTCTATTTGTTGCAGTTTGAGGAAATCGTCGAGAAGGCAAAGGCTTTCAGCAAGCACGTCACCAAGGAGGACCTCTTGGAGTTCTACGGCTACTACAAGCAGGCCACCGTTGGCGACTGCAACATCGAGGAGCCCGAGGATGAGGAGCAGAAGGCACGATACAATGCCTGGAAGAGCAAGGCTGGCCTGACCCTCGAGGATGCCAAGAACCACTACATCGAGGTGTACAAGAAATACGCCGCCCAACACGAGTAAAATATGCATTTAAAGACGAAGTTTGGAGTAGCTCGAAGAAAATATTTATGCCACAATTGCCCTTGTTAAACATGTATTTATTGTAATTTTTTATAAAAGTTAATAAACCCGTAAACGTATAAAAATAATTAACTAATTTGAACTAATTTAGACGAAACTAGAAGATGTGGCCTCAATATTAATGTTATCCGATCCTTGATTTGACATAATAATAAAATTTAATTTTGAATAACTTCAACATAACTAAACCGATTTTAATGTTTGATTGATTCTCTAAAAAACCTTTTATTTAAACAAATTTCAATTGTGATTGCCATAATTAGTATAAAAAACAACCCTAACGCCGATTTTGTGGGGGACAAATTTTTCGTGAAAAATCATGCGAAAATTGATTAAAGAATACAGCAGATAATTTTGATTTTCAGGAACTCAATATCAATATTCTAAACCCCTTAAAGTATGCCACATCTAAACACCTATTAGAATCTTAGAACTTTAGGAATAACAAATTACATACAGATTTATTATTATGTATAAAATAGACGGGAGCTTTTTTTTATATTTATTTTTTTTTAACTTGTTCACATATTTATTTGTACAGTTTATTTACAACTATATAAATTTGTAGTGAGTTACATATATATTATACCATTTTATATTATTATATATTATATTTTACTTTTTATGATCTTTCAAAAAATAATATTTTTAAAGATCATATTTTATAGACATTATTAATTCAAAATTATTAAAATGGAATATTTAATTGGACAAAGTGGTTAGTTGGTCTAAAGGAAGACGACTAATTATTTTTTGCTTTATTATATTATTATCCATCCATTCTGTATACTATACCTATATTAAATCTTCCGAGACGATGATAAAATTTTACACTTATTAGCAGTAATTAAAAAAGTTAGAGTCCGTGAAAAATCTTGCTGAAGTACACGTAAATCCCTTGGCGAATGTCAGGCTACGTGTCCAAACGTAATTAGATGCAGTTAAATTGTGTATACGCCATGTAATCAACAGGTGTTTAGTTGATAAGTGAGTAACACAATTGGTCAACGTCAGACGAAATAGTGGCTCGCAATCTCAATCGAATTTCATATCTTCAGCTGCAGTTGCGAGTAAGAGATTGGCGACTAATCCCCAGCCATCCAATCCAGCCCATTCCCAATGCTCAAAGCTGAGGAAGGCGACAAGTGAGCAAGTGCGCGATAAACTTGCGAGAGCTTTGCGAACTGCTCCCAGTTCCGCAAATTGCGAGAGCTTTGGCAGAGTGCGTCGCTCGTCGTCGCGATCGTCGCTGGCGAAAAGACTTAAATTGAGAGTCTAATCGTGACTCGGATTCAGACAGTGTCGAGTTCTGTGACCGCCCAGACATCCAATCCAATCCAATCCAAACCAGCGTAAGTGCGTCTCAGTGCTCAATCTATTCAGATTGTCGGGAATTCAACAAGTGTTTACCAAAAAATAAACTAAAAATCGATGTACATATAGAAAACGCCTTATCTAATAATACATGTGACAAACAAGTAAATCATAAGTTCATGCAGATAACGGTAAATTGATTTGGCCACACAAAAATGCCAATATGTATGACGGGCACGTCGCCCGGCCCACGCCCAATGCCATTTCGGGCGGGAATATCCACAGCGAGACAAAGGCCACGCAATCTGTTGGATACATTTGTATCTTTAACTACCGCATACGCAGCCGCATAAATTTCATTAATAAATTTCTATTTTTATTATGCGGCTGCTGCGTGGTGAAAGTTGTGCCCAGCGGCGCCTCGAAAAACGTTTCGACCTCGAAATCAAAAGTTCTCAAAATCGTCTGTTGCGTGCCAAAGTTCAACTGGCCAGACAATTTGGCGGCAGCCCATTTCTGATGCCCCCCAATGAACCACGCCTGAACCGAGTGTTTGGGGGAACTGGTTTTTTACTCGAGCCCAGCACGAGTAGCTATCAAGTTCATTGTCACCGAATTCAGGTTGCGTCATTAAATATATACATTTTACAACTCTTACTTGCAGATTCAAATCTAAGCCGAAAAATGTCCCTAACCGAGGTAAGTGGAAACTACCCGTTGAATTATAAATAGAAATAAATATATATTACGCTGTGTTTTCTGATAAGGCTTATCAGCAGCACCTCTTGAATTGCTGTTAATCCGGCAATCTGCTAATCAGAAATTAGCTAATCAATTTATCGCCCAATCTCGTTTGTTCGTGTTTGCAGCAATTCAATGCCGCCGCCGAGAAGGTCAAGACGCTGACGAAGCGTCCCAGCGACGATGAGTTCCTCCAGCTGTACGCGCTCTTCAAGCAGGCCACCGTCGGCGACAATGGGACCAGCAAGCCCGGCCTCCTCGATCTGAAGGGCAAGGCCAAGTGGGAGGCCTGGAACAAGCAGAAGGGCCAGTCCACTGAGTCCGCGCAGAAGGAATATATCGCCCTCGTCGATAAACTGGTGGCCAAATACGCCTAAGTGAGGGCTCAACCTTCGGGTTCAACTAAATTGATTTTAAACAAACTAAACAGAGAGACTAAAGCTATTTATATATAGTAGAGAATACGGACAAAGATCTTTTTAATGCCTAATAAAATTTGATTGTAATTCTTTTCTACACATTCGCCTTGCCCGCTCTTCTCCCGCAGACCCTTCCTCCTAGTCAACCCCAAGTCAAACAACGGGCTCGCATTTGCAAGGCAAATAGATTCAATTCTGGGCTGGGTGTTGATTCCAGGCTACAAATGCGATTACGAATTCGAATCTGTTTACGAATGCGAATGCAGCTCGTGTGAGGCGTTCTTTGGACGCTTGTCGGACGATTAGCGTCTAACTGTTAATAGACACATTAAAGCACACATCTCAATGCCGAGCCCCTCGTAAGAATTAACCACAGCTGTTAGCTTTGGCAACGACCTTGAGCTACGGCCGAGTGCAGCTGATCAATGTCCAAAAGTGCAGATCATAATGGATTTCGCTTATTTCCCGTCTCCGAAAAGGTGCCTAATTGACAGACTCCATGAAATACAACAGCAAAAGAAAACAGCGGAAGTTTATACATATTGATACAGCACGATATTTAACTTCCGCATATCTGTAAACTCTTGTTAAATTGCATGCAAAATAGTAAAAACGAATATTGAACAAGCTTTTAAAAAATTATATGAAAATAATTTGAATAACAAATATGAAAATAAAAGTAAATTAATTTAAAGCTCCTAAAAAATTATATTTTAAGATAATATATATTATATATTCATATAATTACGAACGAAAATGCGATCTGATTCATTAATTTCACTAATTCTTATTTCTACCTTTTTTGGAGGACGTAGCAACTCTGTGTAATGCCGTTAAGTTTAAAACAACCGATAGCAACGTTTTTATTTCAATTGCTGCTGGCAACACGCGATTCTGGTGCGCCGGCTGCTCAACAGGTGAGCGCAGGTGAGAGGCAGACGGCAAACAGAATTTATGTGAGCAGACGTACAAAAAAAAACAACAACAATGCGCGCTGCGCTTTTTGTTTATGAATGAAAGGCGCAAAAGCAAACCGTGATAAATGTGTGTGCACGAGCAAAAAAAAAAACGGCCAGCAACCACGACAAAAACAACAATGTGCCCGTTCTCGAGATCGTAAAGAGAGCGAGCACAAGAGAGAGCCAGCGAACGCGCGAGCGAGAGAGTAAGAAATGAGTGTGCCAGAGAGCGGCGTCAGCAGCAGACTGTTGGCTGTTGCGGCTGTGGCTCTGGGCAACTGCTGGGCTACTGGGAACTGGCAACTGTTGCTGGCAGTTCAGTCAACGTTTTGGCCCAAACGCGTTTGCTTGGATTTGGCCAGCGCGCATGAGCCGTCGGTTAGTCTGCTGCGCTGTTGACCCTCTCTCTCCAATTGCGTGTGTGTGTGTTTGTGTGTGTTAACAAAATGTGATTAGCAAAAATACAAAAGAAGAAAAGAAGGCAGCCAGATATCAAGCATTGTGGCAAATAGAACAGCGAGCGCGAAAGTGTGTTAAAATTAACAAATAATACACAACAAAAGACAACACAATACAGTTTTTATTTTTTAAATACATTGTATTTTTTATCATTATTATTATTGCCAATATACGCGTATAGAGAAAAAGCGCAGCAATACACAAAAGCCGTATGAAAATAAAATTGGTAACAGCAATGCTGAATTTTGTGCTTTATCGGCAACGGCAGCAACAATAAAATTCATATTGAACTACACCCAAAGGCCAACGGCAACAACAATAATAATAATAACAACAACAACAACAACGGCAGCAACGGCGGCTGTGCGGCTGACTTGGCCGACAGCTCACCAACAGCAACAACAACAACAAAAACAACAACAAAAACAACAACAACCACAACCAAAGTCGTCGTCTACCTTTTTCGTGCCTTTTCAAGTGTTTTTTTTGTATTATTGCTGCACCTCCCCGCTCAGCAACGCATAGACAGAGCGAACGAGCGAGCGAGACAGAGTGTGCTAGGTGGCGTGTGTGGGAGCGAGCGCGCCTGTCTGGTTTGGCGCTGTATTCAGTCTCGACTTCGACCAGTTTGAGCTCCCTGATAGTATGAACCAGCTGTGTCTGCCTTGGCCTGCAATATATCTACCGCACATATATTCGACGACAACATAGTATGCAATTTTGGTAAGTCCAAAGTTTACCGTTAAAGTGCGCTTAAAGCCGCTGGCGCAGCTTATCTACACGTTCGTTGCCCCCTTTCCCCAGAAGACTAATTAAAAACGCGCATTATATAGATACATATGTATATATATTTAAGAATCTGTGCCAAAGTGTTTGAAGATTTTTGATGTTTATCTCGTTTTCGTTTCTTATTTTTATGATTTTTATTTTTTTTTTTGAATTTTTTTTTCTATGCTGTGATTTTTGCTGTTGTGCTAATTCACAGCATTTCATTTGCGGCTCTTTTCATTAATAAGTTTCACGCGCCGCTCATTTTTCAACAAGTTATCCCCACGCCCCTAAAAACCCATAAAACCCACGCTACCTATCCTTTGCTTAGCTTGTGTCTGGCTCGGATTACCGTGTTGATGTTATATTTACTTGTGTATAATCGTCTATATATACAATACATGTATATGTATAACAACACAAAAACATATATCTGTGTAGAAATGCCAAATGCGGCAGGGGATAACATAAATTTTGTTTTTTTATTTTTATTTTTTGCTAATTTCTTCTTATTTGGGTTCTCACGCTGTGGCTTAATAAATTTGCCGAGCAATTTGTATGGGCAGTATGTTTGTAGGTAAGCGACATGGGTAAACTAAGTACGCGACTATATGAAAGGTATATGAAAACTAAAGCAATACAAATTATATAACTGAAAAACTTCAATTTCTTTATAAAACCAAAGAGTTGAAATAAAATTCTAATTTATAAACTTTGAGGTTCGAATCCAGATCTATATTTTTTGATTGATTCTTGAGTCGAGTCAGTAAAAAATTAAATTATCTTAGTTAAAACATATATTTTAATATTGAGAAAAATAAAAAACAACATAAAAAAGCATGTAAAAATTTTATTTTTTTTTTAAATAATTCCGATCTTAGCACGTTTTTATTTTCTGAGTTAAAATCTCTTAATTTGTTGCTGTAAATAAAAATATGAGAAACTAGATTATTTGATTAAAAATGAGCTCTTATATTTTTAACTTAAAACTGCATTTGGCAAACCAGCTTTGATCCATATCTAACATCAATTTTATTAATTATTATGTTTAGTATAGACTAAAATATTGGCAACTGTGCAATCTATAGATATGCTCCTTAGCCTTAAGACTCTAGAACAATCCATTACGAGTGACGACAATGCGCCTGCGTAGGGTAGCCATAAACCAAAGCCAGACCAGAAACTCGTTTCAGCCAGACAGCAGCAGCAATAACAACAACAACAACAACGACAACAACAACAACATCAGCCACGCAAAATACTTGATTTGTGTGTGCACCTAACGAAAGCTAAGAGCACAACTTAACTTAAGCTATGTCTCTGGCTAAGACTATGGCTAAGACACTGTGGCACTGTATGTGGCAGCGCTGAAGTCGGAGAAGTTGCAACTTGCAACTTGCAACTTGACGCGTCTAAGGCCAGGAATGTGCCACAACAACAACAACAACAATAACTGCAAATAACTGTGACAAGGAATGCGCAAACAAGAACAAAACACTTGCCATGCACGCAATGCGAGTAGAAATCGAAATATTGGCATTGCAATTACAATTACAATTACAATTACTAGAACAACAATTGCAATACGTATACGCACCGTGTGTCGCTGAATGGTTTGTTTTTTGTTGGCCATGTGAGCCAGCAACCGGGCACGGAAGTTGGCCATGTGTGATGATCGCATAACCAAAGCCTTGCCACTTCGCTGGCCACTTGACCCTGTTCAGAAGTTTGGGTTTCATTCCATTCTTCATACAGTGAAAGCTCCCCTAACGAACAGCTAAATATATGATTTATCTTTATTTGTAGTTCCGTATTTTGGCATACAAAATATTTAATTTTAAGTTTAGAAATCAATTTTACAAATATGTCCCTTAAAAATGCAATATTATTATGAAATCTTAAATCAATAACTTGCGCTGTTTTTATTTTTTATCAAATTTAAAAATTAGTTTAGGATGATTTTTTGGCAAATAGCCACAAATAGAAAATATCAAGTATTTAAAACGAATATCAAGCAAATTCTTATTTTATTTTAATTAAAAAAAAGAAATTGGGGCAAATTTTGGTTGCTATGTTTTAGAGTTTACACTCATTATTAAAGAGAATTTTAATTTATTTTATTTTTTTATCTGTCCGCTCGAGGGAGCTTTCACTGTGTGTTTATCTTCATCACATCGCATCATCATGCAAATTAAGTCATTTGCTCATGAGCTGAAAATGTCAACTGGTTCTCAGTCTGGCATTTGCTCATTCTCTCATTCTGTCAATCTGAACTCTGTCCTTTTGGCCAATGCAAATCAAATCGAATTGTGAATTATGTCCAGTGATCAATGTGGTTGGGCGTGTGGCACAGCTTCTCTCTCTCTTTCTCTCTCTGTGTGTGTGGAAACTTTAAGCCCCGAACAATACGCAAACCGTTTCAACGCCTCCTCCTCCGTCTCTTTGTAGTTGTATTTGTATTTGTATTTGTATTGGCTCTGACTGGGCTGGCTGCTTGTGTGTTAACCTGCCGCACCGGTTTCGGTTTATGTTTTAGCCAACGCCATCATCATCATCCATTACTTATACTTATACATACGTGTATTTCTATTTCTCTTTTAATTTTCTCTCTGTAGTTGTTGTTGTTGCTGCTGCTGCTGTTGCTGCGACTTGTTGCTGCCTCTTTATTTATTTTTTAACCAGTTTCTGTGCTGCAACCTGAGCGCGAATGAGCCATAAATAACAACAACAACAACAACAACCAAAGTGCTGCGGCTGTCCCGGTTTCCAGGAAGCAAATGTCCGTCTGTCTGTCTGTCGCTGTCTACGTCTGCAATTCGCGTGCAGCAGAGCTCGTTGGTCGACTGGCCATGCCCAGGCCTCTATGGATTATGCAACTTTTGGTTTTTATTTGAAAATTTAATAAACCGCAGCGCGTTGGCGTCGCTTCCTTGATGGGCCACAAACAGATACAGACAGAGACAGAGACAGAGAAAGAGATAGCGATAGACAGATAGAAAGAGAGCGAGTCAGCGTCAATCATGCACCGTGAAGCTTTTGCATGCGCCCACGAAGCAAATTCCATTGTGTGAGCCGTCTTAAGTCCATGTCTTAAGTCTTAATCCGCTTTAACACTGCGGAATTCTGCGCATCTAATCAAAATCTAATTCGCCAAGTGCATTCCAAACGTGGCCAAGAATCATTTCGGCTGCACTCAACACGTCAACAACAACTCGACGATTTTTCCGCGACGTCGAGAGGTCTGCGATATCAGATCAAACAGTTTGCCATGTGTTTATTTGCACCGCACACTTTGGAGTTCTCAGCTGCGTTTTTTTTAGATTCCCACTCGGGGAATCCCCACGCGAAACAGAACACAAATATTCCATTCCAAGCAACCAGCGATTTTTATTAGTTTCTGCGAAATTGCTGCAAGTGCAAAATCTACCGAATCAGTTAAATATACAAAACTAATACAGACACATATATAATTGGCTATATATATATATATACCGTTAACCTTGACCAACAGCGCTACTCTGTATATATATTTTCTGAAGAAATTTCTATCGAATCATCAACCAATTTATTTGCTATATAGTATATTCTATAAATATTGCAGTAAGCGTAAAGTTTCTTTTTTTTATAAAAAACAAAAAATACCGCTAAAAGGTCAGTTACAACGTGATAAGAAGTTATGTGATAAGAACTGATGGCCCAGTGCAGGTGTTTAATATCATTTATTAGTTAGCCGTAAATGGGTTAAATGCGAAAGTTTGTTTTCTTACTGCAATAAACTGTTAATATTTCAATTTTTAGCAAGTAATGAAACTACTAAATATATAAAAGAAACTAAAACGAGGCAGTGGCTTATTTTATACACTGCTCGAAATGCATAAATAGAGTAGATTGGCTGTGGGCAACTAAGAAAATCTTATTCCAAAGTAAGTTATAATAGTTACAATCGTTTTCGACTATAATACCTGTTTTTTTTTTATATTTCGAACAGAGTATGGCGCTGTCAGTTACACCCGACAGCAACTTTGTAACTTATTACATATATTTTATGCGCTTAGATTCGCATAGTCACAAATTTAGGACTTGCACTTGCAAAATCAGTACAGAGTATGACACGGCCGATGATACCCGATTTGTTGTGTCTGAAACGCATTTAAAGAATTTTGTTTGGCGACGCAAACGCTGGCAGATTGTTTGCCACGGAGACAATGCAACAACTATTTAGCGGCCTTAGAGTAGCTCTATTTATACAACGGCAAGTACTTTGTCAGCAAGACAGAGAAAGAGAGAGAGGGAGAGAGAGAGAGATTGCGAATGCAAAAGAAGAAAAGTTATTGCAGCAAATATTTAGTCAAGTGGAGAAATGTTAGTGAAGCAGGGGATGGGTGGGGATGGGAATGGGAATGGGAATGGGAATGGGAGGCTGTTACATTCGAGGCTGGCTGTTTAGTTTAGGGGCTAGTTGCACCCTTGGCCCCCCCGCGCCAAGCGATAAGATAAAAAATCGCAGCGAGCAGCGCCTGAACTCTGGCACAGAGCCAACAGCAAAGTTGGCAATGAAAATGCCAAAAACAACAACAACAACAACAACAATTAACTGTGAAACTAATGTCCAATTGCAGGCTGCGGCGACGAAGGCAATGATTGACTAGACCCGGAGAGAGAGAGTCCGACGTGTTCGAGATGCACGAACTGTTTACAAAAGTGCTCGCCAAGCGCGATCTGTCCCGAGCCGGGGACCTGTTCTCGGTGCCGGATGCGGACATTGTCAACGACATCACGGAGGTGGTAAGTGTTCTCCACCTGATCAATCCACTTTCTGATCCACTTTATGACCGATCCAATTTCATCCGATCAGCTGTCCGAAATCAATCCGATCATCTCGCACGCGGACTACGTGAAGAACAACAATGATCAGAGCGTGGTGGAGATCTGCGTCACGCGCGTCCTCTCCTGCATACGGGAGACGCGCAGCGCGGAACGTTATTGCTCGGCTCTGGTGGATCTGCTGAAGACCTGTCTGCTGTGGAATCTGCAGCCCGTGGCTGCCACCAAGGAGGAGCCGCCGCATGCCAAGATCGCCGCTGACATCATCTCCAGCATATTTCTGGTGAGTTCCGAACCCAACCAAAAACCAAGTTCAACTCTGATCCTTTTCTTCTTTGTAGAACTATGATAAGAAAGAACTGATGAAAATTGCGCTGCCCATCGCCGTGCAGTTCCTGCCCAAGGGCAACAAGGAGCTGTCCCGCAATCTGGCCAGCTATCTGTCCCTGGCCGCCATCGACTATGCCTACCTGCTGATAGACATCATGGAACCCATCATGGACTCCATACTGGCCGGCAACTACGGACTGTTGCGCGTCCTCTCGCAGGTGTACGAGGTCTCGCCGGAGACGGTGTCGCCGCATGCCGCGCAGCTGATGTCGCTGCTGCCCCAGTGCGATGCCCAGGAGCGGATGGCCCTCTTCCAGCTGTATTTGCTGATCGTGCAGAAGTCGCCGGCGGTGCTGGAGGCGTGTGTGCCGCAGTTGTGCGAGTGCCTCCAGGACAGCGACACCTCCAGCATCACCATGCAAATCCTGCTCAAAATGGCGCAGCATGCGCCCCACCTGCTCCTCGAGCACTTCGAGCAGCTGCGTCTCGCAGCCAAGGCCAACCCGAGCACCATAACGCTGTGCGCCCAGATACTGACCACCTCCGGCATTGGCAGCAAGGAGACCGCCCAGCAGGCGCTCGACTTTGTGCTCGAGCATCTGCCCGCCCAGGCGCTGCTGCAGCAGGAGGCGACGCGTCTCTGCTCCGCCTACCCGGTGCTCTTCACGGACAAGGTGCTCGCCTGTGTGCGCCAGAAGAACGCGGCGCTCAGCTCCCAGCACGATGTGGGCAACAAGATCTCCGGCGGCGTCACCATAGTCAGTCTCAACAGCAGCTCCAGTCCGAGTCCGAGTCCCGGCACGAGCAGCAACACACAGTTAAAGCCAGGTGAGAGTGGACGCCTCTTCCACACTTATGTTCCCTTTCAAGAGCTGGTTCCTTTGCAGCGGCCAATGCGACGCCCGCCAGCAGCAGCACCAACATTGTCCAGCAGCCGGCCTTGGCTAGCGCCACGCCCAGTGCGGCCAGTGCGGCGCCAGCGCCGATTGCCAGCTCGACGCCAGCGGCGGCGGCTGTGCCCATTGCCACGCCCACGCCGGCGCCAACGCCGACACCGACGCCGACGCCGCCGCACACGGGCTACACGCGCCGCGTCAAGCTGGGCGACTCGCGCAGCACCGGACGCCTGCATCCGGCGAGCAACACGCACCGGAGCGTGACCCGGCTGAATGTGGCCAGCGGATCGGTGGGCGGCCTGCACAAGAGCATGACCCGGCTGAGCAACTCGCAGATCAGCCAGCAGCCGGGCGGCAGCTCCAATGGCAACGTCGTGGTCCAGACGGGCGCCATGCCCAAGACGCCGACCACGCCAAGCAATCCGCCGGTGACGCCGGTGCCGCCGCTGAGCAACGATGTGATCATCACCGGGCACAACAAGCACGGCATTCCGGTGACCTCCGGCGGCGTCACGGTGACCACGTCGCCCACCAAAGTGCGGCCCCACTCGCAGGGCCCCTCGACGCTGCTCAACTCCAGCACGGTGCTGATGAAGTACAGCACAGATGCACTGAACCAATCGGTGGGCTCCATCTCCATACCGCCATCCGCCGCCGCTGCAGCTGCAGCCGGACAGCCGTCGCAGAACGCCGTGTCCGTGCACCACGCCTCGCCGGCGCTGCCGCAGTCCGCCAGCAATGGCAACGCCAAGTCCGTGATGAAGCTACCCGTAAATGGCAATGTACGTAGAACCCAAAAAGAGCTCAACTGATTTCTAATCGAGTTCTCTCCTCCTCTTTTTTCCCGTGCAGAGCGAGGTGATCGTCTCGGGTCCCACGACCACCACCAATGTGGCGCCCCGACGCAGCGACAACACCAGCCGCACCCTGCTGAATGCGAACAGCGTGATGGATCAGCGCATGAGCACCTTCGAGCCATATCAGCTGATGCGCGATCCCGTCCAGCAGTTCTGCGAGAAGAACTTTGTCTCGATCAAGTCGTACATGGACGAGGTCTCCCAGCACCTGCCGCCGCCCACTCGCTGCAGCATCGAGGGTGAGTCCTGCCAGGACAATCTTTCTTCCATTTTCAACTGCTTATCTCTACCTACACACACACACACACACTCGATCACACACACATCACACAGTTTCCAATGAATTTGCAGAGCGTCGCAAGAAGGTGGCCAAGCTGCATTTCGCCTGCCAGATACGTGGACCCCACTGCCTCTACTCCAAGACGTGCTTCACGATGCGCACACGCAATCCCAAGACCTGGATACACATGATCTTCCTCGACTTTCAAGTGCGGCACTTTGTAAGTTTGTAACTTGCTTTCAAAATCAATTTTCGCTTACGGATTTATCCAACCCAAGGTCAAGGAGAAATGTGTGCTTAGCACCAGGGAGCCGGGCATCAGCAATCTGAAGAATATCTGGCAGATACTCAAGTGCGAGAATCGCAGCTTCACCGAACTGGTCACCAGTCAGTTTCCCCAGGTCAAGGTACGTTTTCACCCATCATACCCAGCTTGATCAGCTAGCTGATCAGATTATTTCCTGTTAGGACCGCGAGATACTTGTGAATGAGCTGCGCCACTCGGGATTTCTGGATGTGTTCGAGGTGTCCAAAACGGACAAGAGCAATCCCAATTGCAATGAGCTGGAGTATCAGTGGGGCTGCTTTCTGTGCAATCATCCGGACAAGGCGGTTGGCTTCCTCAATGGCAGCAATCAGCCCATGATCGAGGGTCAGCTCAAGGAGAAGAAGGGCAAGTGGCGGCTATTTAGGCGCTGGCGCACACGCTACTTTACGCTCTCCGGCGCGCATCTGTCCTGCAAGGGATCCGTAAGTAGCCAGACGAAGCCTATAAATCGAGTTGATTCCAATCCAATTGAATTCTTTTAGAGCGGCGGCGAGAGCATCGATGTGAATCAAATACGCTCTGTTAAAGTCTCACGTGGCGCTCGGAACATACCCAAGGCGTTTGAGATCTTCACTGCCGATCAGACCCTAATACTCAAGCCGAAGGATGGCAAGAACGCCGAGGAGTGGGTGCAGTGCCTCAGCATTGTGGTGGCGCATTCGCAGGCCCGCGACAATCCCACGGTGAAGACCAACAGCCTGCCCGCCCGCAGCATTGGCAGCAGCAAGCCCTCCTTTTAGCCACCACCCCAAAACTGAACCTACATTGTGAGATTATTTGTAAATGTAAAGACCACAAACACACACATAAAAGACAAAAACGGCGGTCGCAACTTATCGCTGTCTATATATACATATATATATATACATATATATACTATATACGAATATATGCATATATATTTGCCCATACTTATAGACTTACCTAGCAAGTACTTACCGTTTCAAGGGATTTTTCAAAAATTTTGCGAAATTGTTTTTTTCTACATAAGTTGATTTTTATAAATGTAGATTATGCTTATTTATTGTACGTGTATTATACAAACAACTTGCTAATCGAAACAGAATATAAAAACAAATGTTATTTTAATCAGATAGCCACGCATTCCAGCCCTGCCCTACTATATAAATATTAATAATGCTTTGCTCAAAACACAGCGCCGCCTGTAAGTAGGCAATAGATTGCCCACGTAGCAACATAATATTTGTTTCTTGCGCTGAAAAGTATGCAGCATAAAGTTCAGTTTCAATTTAAATTTCTTGTTAAGCTATAATGCATTTTTCTAGCATAAAACATTAAGATTTGGATTGAAGATTTAAATTTAAAACAGCTTTTGATTAGAATTATAGGCTTTTCAATTATAATTGTTATTTCAAATATATTTAAATTTGAGGCTTTTAATTTCTAGCAAATTAAATTGTTTGCTTCGGCTATTGAGTCTGCTTTTAAGTTGTTTCGACTTGTTTTCATTAGAAAATGGACGCAAACATTTGTCACTAACTACGTGAAGTTGAACAAGTCTTAAGTACTAATAGTTAACTAAATAATAAATAACAATTTGACACAATTCAAGGCCTGGACGTCGGCACCTCAGCGTCATTTGCATTATGATCGCGCTCCTCGGCCAGCTCCAGCAGCTGTGTCCAGTTGGCGTTCAGCCGCACGATTTCCATGTCCCGGCGTAGCTGCTGCAGCGGCGTATGCTCCTTCAAGCTCTGACAGTCGTCCAGCACGCGTGTGACATGCTCCAGCTGGTTGGCATAGATGCGCAGACGCTCCACATTGTTGTTGTCCTGGTGCGGCGCAGTATTGACCTGTTCATAGAATGGATTCAGATGTTGGAGAGCGGACAAATAATTTAGAAACTCACTGTCAGCTGAGTGCCGCAAAAGTTTCGCAAATAGCCGCTGATGCGTGCATCCTGCAGCTGTCCGCCCGCGTGCCACATCTTCAACAGATTCAGTATGCCCAGGACGTCGCCCTGTTCGGGCTCCTGGTTAGGCGACAGCAGCTGCATGGGCGGAAACTCTGTCGTGGGCGACAGCTTCTTGTAGCTGCTGCACAGGGTGCTCAGCGTGCAGATATCCTCATTGAGGCGCTGCCAGCGACAGCAGCATGATCGAAAGCGGAAGCAGAAGCAGGAAGCAGGGGCAGAGGCAGAGGCAGAGGCAGGAGCAGGGGCATTATGGCAATTAGTTAACGGATTTCATTTCAAACGAAAGAGTGCGCTTTTGAACTTGATTTGTGACTGTGACTGTCCATTGATGAATACGAATGTGGTTACGATAACAAATTGTTGGCATGAGAATTAAAGTACAAGAAATAATAGATGACAAAATCTGATAGATGGTAAACGAATCAACTCAATATATAAGATATATACGTATACGTAAAATAGGCCAAGAGTTCGATTTATTCTAATAAAATAATACGTGTAATTGTATGACTAAAAATACGATTAACATAAAATAAGATCGGCGATCGCAATCGAGTGTTTAACATATGGTAATATATATCTGGCGACTAAACGATAAACGATATATAGAAATGTCTTCGAAGGATGCGCAACACAAAATGTCCAAAAAAACATATGGTAATAGGTAAACGTGGCTAAAACCTTACATCGATCTCGTTGCGATGTCGCTGCATTTCGGCTTTGGCGCCACTCAGATCGCTGCCTTTGATCATCAGCTCCTGCGTGGCATCCATGAGCTCATCCTGCAGCTTCAGATTGACATCCTCCAAGTCTTTTATCTTCTCCAGCATGTCCTCCTTATGCTGCTGCAGCTTGTTTCTGCAAGATAATAATGAGTTCAAAAATTGTTGCTGCCAATTCGACACCCAACTCACTTGTCCACGATCAGCTGCTGAATGCAATTGTCGTTGTCCAGCTGCACGAGGCGCAGCACCTTGAGCAGCTTGGTGACCAGCGTGTCCACCTCAATCACCTGGTCGACCACCGCCTGCGCCGTGCTGTACTCCATCAGCGAGGGCAGCTCGGCCAACGAGTCGTGGCAGCTGAGCTCCTCCGTGTTGCACTGATCGCGATTGCTGAAAATCGAAATGAGAACCGAGTTAGGAAAGTGAAAGAAGAAATGGATTTGATTGGAGCTCACCTCATGGGTAGCACAGTGAGCTTGTGTACATGCAGCTCCATCTGCTGGCGATTGGTGATGGCCTGCGACAACTGCTGCAGTGAATCGTCGCCATTGGCGTTTGGCTGCTGCTGTAGCTGCTGCTGTTGCTGCTGTTGCTGCTGGCTGCACTGGCTGACCAGCTCAGTGGGCAGCTCGATTTGTGAGATCATGCCCGTGCAGGAGGAGACCATGTTGTGCGAGTGCGAGTCCGGCTGCACCACATCCTCCAGCACATTGTCCATCATGAGCAGGCAAGGCTGGCAGCAAGAACATCGGTTTAGAGAATCGAAAACCTTTTTTGATTTAATTTTGTCGCACTTACCTCCGTTTCGGAGTCCAGCATCTCCGTGGAATCGGAATCATCTGTGAATCAAATTAATAGAAAAGTGTTGGCACCTTTTGTATTGATTGACTGAATAACTGAACAACTGATAGTTCATCAAATATCAGCATAACATAACAAGTAAGATTGCTCTAGTCCGGACCTTCCGACTAGGAGATACCCTGAACCCAGAATTTAACACATTCACACAAACTCGCGGCACTTAACGAGTATTAAGGTGGTTAAAAATTAAAAAAAAAAATTGTATTGACAATCACCAACGAAAAATGAAATCTGCCACGCCGGGAATCGAACCTAGGACCCACAACTTCGTAACTTTGCCAAAACTAAACCGATTTTGATGAGGATGGTCTTTTTGCTCATGGTTCGGTGTCTAAATGAATTCTACATTTCAGTTTAAAAATAAAATTTTTGGTCCAAATTCATGTAAAATATTTTCGAGTATATGCCATAGTGTTCCCATATAGGGATAGGTCTCAACTTTCCCAAGTCGTAACTTTGCCAAAACTCAACCGATTTTCAAAAGGTTGGTCTTTTTGTTCATGGTTCGGTGTCTAAATGAATTCTACATTTCAGTTTAAAAATAAAATTTTTGGTCCAAATTCATGTAAAATATTTTCGAATATATACCCTAGTGTTCCCATATAGGGATGGGTCTCAACTTTCCCAAGTCGTAACTTTGCCAAAACTCAACCGATTTTCAAAAGGTTGATCTTTTTGTTCATGGTTCGGTGTCTAAATGAATTCTACATTTCAGTTTAAAAATCAAATTTTTGGTCCAAATTCATGTAAAATATTTTCGAATATATACCATAGTGTTTCCATATAAGGATAGGTCTCAACTTTCCCAAGTCGTAACTTTGCCAAAACTCAACCGATTTTCAAAAGGTTGGTCTTTTTGTTCATAGTTTGTTTCTTGATTATGCCTAAAGAGCCGAGGCAAAAAAGCGATAAAAATCGATATTAAAAAACCGGAAAGAGCTATCGATAACTTAAAATAAACTTGATCTGCGTTTGGTATATCGGACGGTATGGTATATCAGACGGTCAGATCAAGAGATAGATGATAGAAGATGCTTTCTTCTGCCTGTTACATACATTTGCACAAAGCCATTATACCCTTTTTTACCCATTTTCAATGGGTTCAGGGTATAAATATGTATAATTTATAGGAACTCACCTCCATTCCCATTTAGATTGGCCTGATCGTTGCTGTTGAGCGTTGTTGTGCCATGTGTTGGGCCTGATCCTGATCCGGCGCTTGCTGCCTGGCCATGTCGTTTGCCCGCGTGGCGCAGGGAGAGGCGCTTGCCCGAATTGTTTGTGGCCTGGCGAATGGCACCGATGACGGCGGCTATGAAGGACTGATTGCGTTGCGGCGACAAAGAGCCGTCGCTGGCCAGGACCAGAGTGTGCAAAGCATCGCCAGCCATCGCAGGATTCAGTGGCAGATCCAAGCCGTTGGGCTTGAGTCCATTCTGGGCGTGCTCCGTCTCGGCGGCCAAAGATTCTGCCTGGAAGCGTATGTCCTGTGGGCGGAGCAGCGGATTTAGCTTGCGTTTAAATGCGAAAAAGTGGACCACTCACCTCTAGATCCTGCTCGGAAATGCTGTAGGAGCACACCAGCTGCTCCACGAGATTGTCGAGCCGGGCATGGAGACCCGACAGCGCCGTCGAGGCGCCCGCCACGGCTGCGTTCTGCTGATGGATCAGCTCTCGGGATTTGTTCTCCAGCGCTGCGTATTTCGTTTGGAGCAGACGGTTCTCCTGGCGACGCTGCTCGTTGAGCCGCACCAGATGATGGCACTCGTCGCGCAGCACCTTCGCCTCCTCCCTGCGATTGCTCAGCTCCGCCTTGGCCGCCAGATGCTCCGTCTCCAGCTCGCGCAGCGCATCGCACTGGGCGGCCTTCTCGTGCTGGAGGAAGTCCTGCAGCTCGCTGGATTCCAGCTCAATGGCGGCCTTCTCCTGCAGGAGGAGCTGCTGCGTGGCCAGCGAGCGGCGCATCTCGTGCTGCAGCGCCCGGCACAAGGCGCGCAGCTGGCCGATCTCCTGCTGGCGCTCGATCAGCTCGTGGCCGCTCATCTGGATCTGTGACTCCAGCATGAGCAGGCTGTCGTGGCCGCTGCCGTCGCCGCTGTCCTCGGACGTGGGCGTGCCCGCACTGGCGCTGACCACGCGCGCCAGCTCCAGCATGCCCATGACGCGCTCCGTATTGAGATGCAGCTCCTGCTGCATGGCCAGCTTCTCCTCGCGCTCGCGCTGCAGCTTGCCGCTGAGCTGGCGCACCTCCAGGCGCAGCTGCTCCAGCTCGTGATCGCGCTGATCCGGCTCCGCTTGGGTGCTCTGGTCCAGCTGCTCCACGGCGTCCAAGGCACGCGTCTGCAGCAAGCCACCGCCCAGCACCTGCTCCAGATCCTCGCTGGTCAGCGCCGTCTGCACCGCCGTCTCATGGTAGATGCGCGTCCTCGGCGTTGTCGCCGCCTGCTGCGGATGCTGCAGCTGCTGTGGACGCCGCAGCGAGTTGACCTTGGCGACGACTGTGGCCGGCGCCAGACTACGTCGCTGGCTGGTGGGCATCAGCATCACCGAGGACGTCATCCGTGCATCTGCGGCGGCAGCGCGACTGATGGAATTGCTGCGCGAGAGACGCCCCGCGCTCAGATCCTCCACGGACTGCTGCTTGCGACGGCGTGGCAAAGTTCCACCTGTGGGAAAGAAAGATAATGCGTTTATTCTTTAACTGAAACTATCTAGAAAATTGGGTGAATCATCCATCACTAATGTGTGCGAAATTTGGTAACTAACGTAACGGTATATATTGCTTATCTAAAGTATATAAATGAAAAAAGTTTGCTGCAGAAAAAAGAGTTTCTTTTTCAAGGATTTTCAGGCATCCACAGATATTTAACCTTTTTACAATCAGGTTCTTAAGCCTTTATTTTAAAAATCAGATTAAAGTCAAGTTCTTTCTTAATAATCGTATCTATAAGAAAGGTATTTAAATCCTACCTGGTGCGGGACTGCCGCGCATGCGGTTGGCCAGCACATCGGGCGTCACGGACATGCCGCGTCGGGCGCCGGCGGCGCCGCGGTTCGCCGGCCAGCGGGCGTCGTCGGAGGGCGTGCCGGGCGTGCGTGCGCGGCTCAGCGACGGCGTGCGCTGCACCTGCGCCAGCCGCTGCACGGATTGGGCGCGATTCAGTGCGCTGGGCAGCGTGTCCGGTTTCTGGGGGCGCGGTGTGCGCAGGGGCGTGGTCGCATTTCCGGGCACACGGAACAAATTCGCGTTGGAGACGCGCGCCTTCTCCCGGGCCGGCGTGGTGGGCGCTCCGTTCCGGGGCAGGCTAGCGGCCCGCTTCAAGTTGGCCGCCCGACCGCGCAGCTGCTCCTGCGTCTTCGTCTGGGACTGTGCCTGGGCCTGGGCCAGCTCTGCCTCCGGCTCGAACATGGCCACTTTTTTCTTGACGCTGCCATTGGAGCGGCGTGGCGGCGTCTGCTGCGAGCACTCGCTGCTCTGCTCGCTGGCCGAGATGTGGTTAATCAATTGAAGCTCGCAGCTGTCGTAGATCTCCTCGAGCCCGTTGCTGCTGGTGTAGCCGCCGCTGGTGCTGCTCAGGCCGCGCTGCAGCGTCACCCGGGACAGGCAGCAGCTGCTGCTGGGCACATCCAGTCCGCTGTCGCTGCCATCGCAGTTGCTCTGTGTGGTGGTGCTGGTGGTGGCCACCACCGCAATGGACTCGCTCTCGCCCAGCTCCAAGCTAGCCAGACACTCGGCCAGCTGTTGCTCCGTCTCGCTTGACAATTGTTGCTGCAGCTGTAGCCGTGGATCCTCCATTTCGAAGAGCGTCCCGGACATGGCAGCTCTCTAAAGAGAGAGAGCGAGAGAGAAAGAGAGAATATGAGAATGAGTATGTGCGAGTGATTCACGTCGAGGCGACCCAATTTCTTGTTTTGCTGCATGCGCGTATTTTGGGATGCTGGCATTTTAGATTCACGACGAATCCCCCCGTTCCCCTGCCGTTCCTTGTGGCCACAAACAAGTTGCACACGCCAACGACCTTTTGGCAAATGGGGAACGCCACATGTCTTGCCCCTCCCCTCAACGGGCAACACTTCGAGTACCCGTTACAGTGCCTCGGGCCGCCTTTTTTGCGGTCAAGTTGGACACACACGCAACATGCAACATGCAACATTTGTGTCCCCTTGTGGCAGCAGCTGTGACGACTCTGGACAGCTGGCCAGGCTCTTGATTGACTTAAACTAGTTCACACCTGACACCAAATACAATTGGGCCAAAATGCATAAGTTATGAGCGACCCCGCGTCAAATCAGATTCTGTTGCCAACTTTTGTGACCCAAACAACGCTTGACTTGGCCTGAAATTCATGCCGCATTCCGAGGCACCTTCTTATTTTTGTAACCATTGAAAATAAATCAAACAGACAAGGTAAACAAATGAAGAATATTTGAGTCTATTATTGGATTATAAATATTTGATTTCAGAATCTATCCCATTTTGGAAAATTAAAATTAGTAAAAATCAAAATCAAAATCACTTTAAATTACGATATCTTGGCCATTTATAGTTAGAATCCGAAAAGATACTCCTCGTTCAACTCGTAAAAGTCTACAGAAAAGATTGCCATCAAAATATTTAGATTTTAAAATTGTCGCGATTTTGACAAAAAGTTCGATGGTTCCCCTTGTGATTTTTGTCAAAAATAGTCAAAATTTAGAATGAGAATTTTTTAATGCCAATCGATGGTCTTGATTCGTACGAGTCTAAAAAGGTATATCATTCGAAAATATGAGCTTACTTACTTACTTTTACCTTTTCAGACCAAATATAGAATCCATATCGATTATTGATTGCTATGAATCTTTCTTGGCCAATAAATATGGAGTTAGTACAGTCAGTATTGCTTAAAAAGTAACTCGCCAAAATTCGAATAAATTAATTTCGATCGCAAGTCGAGTTTCTGCCACTAGAGTGTTCTAATTTAGTTGTTTACTTTCCAATTCACAGTAACATTCGCATTCGCATTGTGATCCCAGAGAATCGTTTCACAGCCCCACATCGTACATCATCATCCGTTGTAGAATATTTATGACTCTGTGGCTTTACATTTTTGGCCACGAAGCTTATAAAGATACAGTGGAAACTAACCCAAGTTAACTGAGCTTAAATTGTAGTGAGGTTACAACAACTTCAATTGTAAATTTGTAAAATATTTTTTTTACAAGAAATAGCTCTACGACAAGAAATAGCTCTACTATTTAGTTTGCATTAAAGTATAAATAATTATGTTGATGTTTTCATAATTTTACCCCAAATCAGCAATATTAAAACTAAATATGTCAAGGTTAATTTTAAGCACACACACCCTAAATAAGGGTTTGTAAATGTTGTAGTTGTTATTGTTTTGTCAGTTTGCTACACGCATCATTAGTGTCTTGTTTGTTATACAACATGGACAGAGATTTTGGCCAAAATTTTAAGATTTCATCATTTAGCTGAAAGCTGAACACATAATGAAGTCGTTCCAATTTGAAGCTAATTGGAATTTTATTTGCGGCTAATTGCAATTGTATAGAGCTTGTGGCAAGCATTTTTTGGGCGTGGATACAACAATGGGTGGCAGCTGAGCTATGCAACCGAACCGGTTGCCATAGCGAGATCCTGTTAAACGACCTTGGCTAGAACATGTTTCAGCCTCGAGGCTGATGAAGTGCTGCGGAGGATGGCGATGGCAGGCGGCCGGGCAGAAAGAGTGGATGGCGGTCTAATGAAGGGCACTCCAAGCGCGCTCGGCAGAGGCGACAACGAGACAGACGAGACAAACGAGGCAGACTCTGAGTGTCGCACAAGGCGGCGACTTTGTGCCCCCAGCGAGGCATGGCGAGGAAGCCAAGCAAGAAAAGCATAGCAGTTTCCATAACCATAAAGCAGAGAGGAGCACTCACACACGCACACACACAGCTGCAGTTCGCATTGAAAAATTATCTTGTAGATACGAGATGTGCACAGACAGCCCGGCAACATTTGCCATCGAACCCTTCAATTGTCTGGCGGCTTGGGCTGGAAATGAAGTTGTCGCTGCGAATCGATCGCCATGGCCCATGGCCCTGACAATGGCAGATTGAGATGTGACTTTTTTCTATACCCATTGAAAACTGGTGACACAAAAGGCATTTAAACAGGCCTACAAATCAGTTGTTGTACAAGTTACAAATGGCTAACTTTTACGAAAATGTTTAATCTTAAGTCTATTATATTTGGATTGAAGGTTTTTAAATAATATAACCAAAAGTAAATAAGAGTTTATTTAGAGGAATAAGTAAAAAGTATACCAGCTCTCAGTAAAGCACAGGGTATCTTTTAGTCGAGCCATATTTTGCCAACACAAAAACACGTTTCGAATCGCATTGCTAAATTCTGTGCCAGGGCAGAGGAATGCTTTGCATAAACCGGAACTCGCGCTGCATTCGCGAGGCGAGGTTCAAGGCGAAATTGCCACCCACAGATGGCCCGAGGAGCAGGTGGCCAATGCGAAGGGGCTGGCAACATTATCAGCACCGCTGTCGTCGTCGTCGTCGTCGTCGTTACGGCTCATTAACTTCAATCAATGCGCACTGCGGCTGGGGTCAATTTGAGGCTCTTTTGCTGCAGTGCGGCTAATTCGATTAAGGCAAAAATAAAGTCAATGCAGACAGCGGCGGCGACAATGCCAAGTTAATTAAAGCAACAACTGCGTTAAACATGGCTGAAAAGCGCGTAGACGCGAACACGAATAAGAGTTGCAAATGCTGCGCTTCGTTTGCCACTAAGGGTAAGGAGGGGGGCTCAATAGCAATGACAACAGTTGACGACAGTTGACTGTCAGACGCATTGCGGCAATGCGAATTGGCTTCCCAGTGCGACCAGTTCAGCGCCCAGTTAATGCAACGCACATTAGCAGCAGCAAAAACCTAAAGACTGATGTGAAAACACATTTCAAATGTGAAAAGCTAATTTGTTACTGCAAAGACTTTTATAATATTAAAGATAAAATATTAAAAAAAATCCACTCAAGTTAAATATAATTTAAATAAATAGGCATTTCTCATATATGAATATCTAAACAGTTTGAAATGAAATGCGCATAAATATTCAAGCAAATATATAATTATATGAGATGAAATCTTAAAGCCATATAATATATATATTTTTCCATTCAATAGAATTGTCCCATGTTTACTCTATTTCTAAAGTCTGTTTTAAATGTGCAAAGTAATTTAATAGGCACGATTAAGTAAACTAAATCTCTGACAATTGGGTAACTTAGAAAAGAGTTTTAACTGGCCAGCGTAATTCAATTTGTAACAATTGGCAGTGAATAAACCCCCAATTAAAGGATACTTAATGCACTTGTCGGTCTACTACCTTAAAGTTCTATTTCAAACTCAGGTATTATGTGCAGTTTAGAAACAAAAGTATTATTTCAAATATAACAGCTGTTTCTCAATACAATGCCGTACTTAATACAGCACTTAAACAAAGAATTGTTGTAATCCCATAAAGAAGTTTTTATGCTGGTATTAAATATTTGTACTTAATTAAACACATTTATTGGAATTCAAGAATGGTTTATTTAAATTTAAAATTATTCAAGAATAAATTTTTGTGCTATTTACAACAACATTCTCTAGGTAGTGTTTTTAGCCAAGATTTTATAAACTTCGCACAATATGCTCAAAGTTCAACGTAGACAAACTTTGTTAATATTCCGATTTATATATTTATGCACTCGTTTAGCATTGTTCATGTGTTCTCATCTCCATTGTGGGGCACAAACAAATTCTGTGCCATATGTTGGGCAACTTATGTAGATATATATGAAAGAGGGAAATACGTTCACTTGCATAAATTTCTCTCAACTCACTGTTGTTGTTGTTGTTGTTGGGGCAGTTGCATTGAAAACAATTTATTTCCATGCCTCGCATTTATGGCAATTTATTTTGTGCTGTCTAGCGAGGGGGCCAGTTCTCAGCGCACCCCCCTCCCCGCCCCCTGGCCAGCAGCACGACAGACCCAACTAATTTATTTGGTTTTCGTTCTCGTCTTCTTATTTTTGGGTAGGTGGATGCAAAAGTCGCGACTCTTTTAATTGATACTGAAATTCGACAACGTTGGCAATTCTCACGCTACTGCGAAACAGGTGGATAGCTGTATTTAGTGCGAGCAGTGGGAGCAGCTGCTGCTGCTGCCACGCCCCGCTGCGGGTTTATTGAACATTTCCACCCACCAACGGTTGCAGCACTTCCTGTGGCAGCGACAATCCACGAAACTCAAATGAAGTGAAACATTTGTGCCGCGAATTACAATCGGGGCCCGCATTCGATGCGGCCCTGCCCCTGTCCCTGCCCCTGCCCCTGCCCCGGCGACGTTTCACAGTTATAATGAGTTGCAGTTGCAAGTTGCGCGCCCAGTTTGTGCATTGCGTCTGTGCCTCTAGCTGGGGGACAGCTATTGAAAACTGCGCAAAGAGTTTCGGCTCGGGCTCGAATCGTTGCTGGGCACAGAGGCCGCGGCAAACGAGGCGCACTCTTCCGGGTTCTGTTGCCCCCCACCAACCCAACTCCCTCTCCCCCCCTCTCTTTTTTCCCCTTCTCGCTCTCTTTCAATGTTTTGGAGTTTTCATTTGGTTGCACCTGCAGACCAGGCATGATTTCTAATTTATTTTTTTTTGTGACTCTAAACTCGCCTTCCTCCCCACCTCTTTTTAGTTGTTTTGAATGTGCTGCGAGCACTACTCATGGGATTGTTGGGGGAGGGGGGATAGGGAATGGGGGACGCAGCACCGCCTCGTGTTTAATGAATCAAAGAGAACGCAGACGTCGCAAAGGGGGCGAGGGGCGGGCGTCTGGCATGGCCAGCTGGGCTGTCACGAACGCGGGTTTGGCTCCGGCTATTGGGCAATAACAGCAACAACAACAACAACATCAACTGAACTAAACAACAACAAACCAAGCAGCAAGTAGCAGGAAGAAGCGACCAACTGAATCGCTGCGCTTTTTGAAGTTACTGTTGCTATTGTTGTTGTTGTTGTTGTTGTTATTGCCCAGTAAACTATAAACAATTTTTCGGCGGCTTCTCAGTCAACGGCAACAGCAACAGCACGCAAAAGTTTCGTTTTGCATCTGTTGAAAGTCGAAGATTGAGCAACCAAAGCAGGCGAAACACGGGCCAAAAAGAACTGCGTTGAAATCGTCCCAAGTCATAAGAATCATGAACTGTGCCACAGATTACACCAGACAACACAACACACCTGGCCTAACCCTTTTTCCATACAAATAGTTAACAAAATTTAAACTATTCAACCATAAAAAAATTTATAGATCAGCGTGTTTTTAGGAGCGTATAAAAACTTTATATATTTGGCCACAAATGAATTCAGCTCCAAAATAAGGGCTTTCGGGAAACAAATAATTGCAATATTTTGGTATTTCCTTCAGTTTTTATCTTATGACCATTTTAGTATATATCTATGCATATATATTAATTCGGGTGATAATGATAATAATGATAAATCATGATAATAAGCTATGTCCATAAATAATTTGTATTTTTAGCTTTTAGCATACATATTCCAGAATAATAATATTTTTCAACGAATAAATGATATAGGACTTCAGATTTATTTATGTCAGCTTCTTTTATAAAACTATTTGAATATAATAATCTAAAAAGGGAGTTATTTTTCTGGTACTCAAAAAACTTGTTGCACAGTGTGCTGTTTACTTAGCTGTTGTTGCTTTAGACCAAAAATAGGAAAAGAATTGAAAAGAAGTACGCAAAATAATAAAAAAAAAAAATAAAAAAAAAACAAAATAAAAACGGTTCTGTTGCTTTAGTTTTCTTAAGCTGCTGAAGGCGGATCGTTCATTGGCCTGGCAATAGCGCAGCTCGGATCATATTGGAACGATGACTAGTGCTTTCCTCTATTTTTCTACTTCGCTGTCTGTCCGTCTGTCTGTCTGTTTATTTGATTTCATTAACAGCTCATTGCTAGTGCAATTACGCCAACAGCCGAAATTGTTTGTCATATGGCAGAGAAAGTCTTTGGTCCGCTTCATTTTTCTTTTAATGCGAGCCAAGAAAAAATAAAAACTCTTTATGACATACACCATATAACGATGCTTGCACTTAGTTATTTTTCAAACACATGCTCGCATATATAACTAACTATATAATCACAACAACAACAACAGCAACTACAATGGGAAGCCCACTTCACGCTTGGAGGGGTTCCTCAGTAGTTTTTGTTTTGTTTTTGTTTTTCAGCGGCATGCGCCACATGACACTCTGCCAAAAGGCATGGAAAGGGGGGAGGAGGAGATATAGTCCGTGTGTGTATGTTAGCCACGTCTACAGTTGACCATTGACCAGACCTGAAGTCTTTATAAAACAGCAGCTAAGCGAAAATAGAAAAGCATTTTTCGAGGCCAGAATCACAGCACGTCTAACTTGAAAACTTGCTATGGAGAGGTGTGCGTGTGTGTGTGTGTGTGTGTGTGTGTGTGTGTGTGTGTGTGCCAGACGCCGTCATGTCTCGCCCGAGAGCTCATTGTCAACGGCAAAGAAGCAGCCGGAGACCCTCTTGAAATGCAATGCCAGAAATCCTTTTGTGCGACGTAAACTGAAACTCAACAAAAAAAAACTTGTATAAAAAGATAAGCAAAATTCAAGATAATCTACTCTCAAGTTCTCAGGGTCTGTTCTGCATCTGCTCCAGTTTATCGGGTCTGTTAGGGTCCAAAGTTGACCTTGAAAATGGCAATCGACAAAAAACCAAACCAAACCAAATCAAAGCCAAAGCGAACACAGCGCTAATTTATGTACATAAATATTAACATAAACAAAATAAAAACGATCACAAGTTTTGTCGCCTTTGTTTCTTTGCATTTTATCGATTGCACGCTTGATCAATGGGGTGGGGAGAGGGGAAGCTCTTCGAACTCCCGATTGTTAAAAATTCGCACATTTTTTTTTTGTGTTTGGAAAACAAGTTTCAATGACAGCTTTTATGACAACGAAATTAGCTTTTGGTAATTAACAAAAGTGTCGCGGGGAAACAGGAATACAATTGAGGTAAGTATGTGTACATACAATCAAGTGTAATCGTTCATGCATATATACTATATCTATATCTATATATATACATAATTCTGTGTATTTATAAGACCTGTTATCGACGCAGATAAGGCAACAGGCCACACAATATTAGAATGCAGTCGCTAATTCAGCAAAAGGCTGGCGAATTTTCGAGGCGCGCTGATAAAATTGTGTTTGTTAGGAAATTGAAATGTGTCAGAGAAATATTTTAGTTGAAAGTACAGAGAAAACTGACAATTAAAAAAAACTTGTCTTTCTCTCAATTATAATTGAATGGGTAAGTTGGAAATTAACAAACTTTAAAAATATTTAATTACATTTGGTAAATAATTGAATTTTTAACTATTTAAAAGATTCATTTATCAAACTTTCTTTCAATTTTATTTATTTCAATTTTTTACCAAAATTTATTTTTGTCGGGTGGAGTTTCCACAAGGGATGCTAAATATATAAAACTTGTGATATAAATCAAACTTGTGATATAAATCAAAAGCTGACTTCTCTCTATTGGTCTTTTAGATAATTTATTTAATAAAACATATGCACGAATTTTTTATTTATGAAAATATATTATATGGTCAAGTGCCAAGCTTATCCTACTTATTATTATATTTTTAGTTTATGGTGTACAGCTGTTAATTAATAAAAAAAAAAAGAAACACTCTCTAATCTTTTATTTCTTTTCATTTCGTTTTATTCATTTTCTAAGCTGAGTTGAGTTGAGTTGAGAGTTTTCTCTATCAATTCAAACGACAAACGGATTAATGAAGCTTAATTAGTATTTTCCTGAAGTTTCAGCAACTCTCTCAGCAACAACGCACGGCA
Source organism: Drosophila micromelanica (assembly GCA_004143825.1). Classification (NCBI taxonomy): domain Eukaryota; kingdom Metazoa; phylum Arthropoda; class Insecta; order Diptera; family Drosophilidae; genus Drosophila; species Drosophila micromelanica. Next base: position 35,616 of record SCDY01000101.1, on the reverse strand, counting down.
GCTGCCCCGCCGACCTGCCGCCTGCCGCCTGCCGCCCACCGCCCCCCGTTCAGCGGGCGCCGCAAATTGTCGCGGATGCGTAATTAAAACTGTTCGAGCATCCGCTCCTCATCATTAGCCCAATCATTAGCCTATGAATATGGCAAAAACAAGCAGAGAAAAAAATATTTAAAAAATGTTCAATAACCGGAGCGAATGATTGACTGACTGATTGATTGACTGAAATTGCATTCTTCCTGATTGCTGCCGTTCGACGTTCGACGTTTGTTTTTTGCTTTTCAAAATCGATTATCGCTCAAGTCATGCAACACGAAATGAGTTTTGACGCTGCATAAATGAAGTGCCACCAGCTGCGGCACGGAACGCCAGGCGGGCGCCGGGTGCAGGGTGCAGGAAGTGCCGCTCGTCTCTCGCCTGACCTTTCAACCAGCCAGCAAAACAGCGAAAGTAATTAGGAGCGGTCGCCAATGCAAACAACTCAACTGAACTGAACTGAACTGAGCCACCCACTGCCGGTTCCAGTTCCAAAGACAGCTCTAATCTCTGTTGCAATCCCAGTTTCAAACCCAGTTCCATCAAATTCGATAACAACTTTCTAGCCGTAACAAACAAAAAAAAACTACAAATTTGTTACTCACCCACAGAGCGCAGGCAGGAAAAACTGTGCCAGCGACGACACTCAGTCAATGTTGTTGTTGTTGCTGCTGCTGTCGTTCGACGTTTGCTGTTGCTGTCGTTGTTGTTGTTTTTGTGTTGGTGGTTCCTGCAGTTGGCGCTGATGAAAATGTCAGCGGCTCCCCCAAGGCATAATTCGCCGTCTCTTTCGCACGCGTTCCGTTAAATTGTGTTTGTTTTGGAGTTGAGCAGCAAAATGGACGTCTGTTAAATTCTATTATTGTTGCGTGTGTGTGCAAAAAAAACCAAAAATAATAACAAAATTGGATGGCAAATTGCGTTGTTTGCGGACGGGCGATCTCTGATGGATTTGTGAATATGTATTAACGCTTGAAATTTGTGCAAATTGAATGCACAAACAACACACGCACACACATCTACAAGCACTCACACAGGCACAATAAAAAGGCCAGGTGAATGGTAACGGGCATTGTTGCTGCTATTGTTGTTGTTGTTGTGTCTTTAGCCTGGCAGCTGCACAGGCGGCAGCAGGCCAAAAAAGCAGCTGGGCAGCACTTTTCAATGGCGCGCTGCTGTTCCAGGACCTTTGTCAGCCCGTGTTTTGTAATTATGCGCTTGTGTGTATATTTTATAAAGGTCCTCGCATACACATTCACACACACATACACACTCACACACACAGATACAGGGACGCGTTTTAAACTGCGCGAAAAATCGATGGCTTGAACGGAAATTTGTTGTCTTAGCTCCAGCACAAGCGAACTGGCAGCAAATAAAATTTAGATTGGACGGCGCATCGATTAATTTGAAAACGTTGCACTTTTATTTCGGGCTGTTAGACCAGCAGTAGCACACTTAAAGGCTTCAAAGCAAAAACCCGTTCAGGCAAAACGCCGCGACGGACAGGACAATTCCGAAACGCGCCCACACGCGCCAACAACAACGACGAAACTGTTTACAGCAGTGCTCTTTCTGTTGCAGCTAACAGAATGTTACGCCAAGCACTTAACAGCGCCGGGTAGCCGGTGATAAGTGTGACCGCACGTTATTTGAGCTGTAATTTCAGAGATTTGCTATTTTAGCATTTTATATTGAACAGTGCTGCCAAGCAATCATACATATAATTTAAGTAAATGGCGCGCTTGACTATTTTTCAAATATTATATTATTTTTAAATTTTTCAATAAAAGCTTTAATTAATTTGAACCTAAATGTTTTTATTTTCTTAGTTGTTCCAGTGAAACTGTTAGACAAGATTTGTAGTTGCATTTTACGAGTAACATTTATGTTCTCAGTTCTTAAACAAGTTTTCAATATCCCTAAAACCTTGCGGAATCATTCTACATTTGTAAAATTTAAATTTAAAGCATGTAAGAAGACATCTCAGCCCACAAAATACTTATAATCTTGCTCGAAACTATAAATAAATATAAAAGAAACCCGCTGATGCAGTAAATATATTTTAAATAAACGGAAATTTAAGTTTTTTCAACTACTTATATACAAAAACTATTCCGACCCGATCTGATATTTCAATAACAGTTACGTGCTTTTCTGTTGTAATTCTATTGAAAATAATTTTAGCCATTTATTAGTGTTCGTACGATTTAGTTTCAATCTAGAAGCTACATAAAAAACCCGGGAGAATATCACTCGGAACTCATAACTTATGAGATGCTCTTGGGGCCGCGCAATGAAGGATTTCAAATAATTGCCGCAAGGTATACAAAGGATACAAAGGGTAGTCACGCGGTAGCGCGATACTTAAAAACAACTATATATATATATATATTAATAGTACATAGATAATATGCTCGTAATGGATTAGCTGGCTGGCTGGTATGTAGACGCTTCCGCTGTTCAAGATCAACGTCGATCTCGATCTCTCCTCTACTGCAGATATAGCCTATGGTAATCGTTGGCGCCAAAGGCGCAGTTGCATTTGGGGCACTTGCGCTGCCGCGTCTCGTATCGCGTGCGCAGGCAGTCGTAGCAGAAGACGTGGAAGCATTTGGAGAGTACGGCGTCTTTGCGCTTCACCTTGCACGAGGGACACGTGAGCGTCTCCTTGTATTCGCGTATCTCCTCGATCATCACCTCATCGATGGTTGTGCCCGACATTTCCATCTTCTTCATGCGCTCCGCCTTCCGCTTGAACTGCGCCAGCTCCTCCTGCAGCCGCTTGGTCTTGTAGGCCTCCGCCTCCAGCGAGCTGGTTTTCTCGGCGACAACCTGTTGGGCCTCCTTCATTTGCGCATGATACTTTTCTAGATGCAGCTTGAGGTCCGCCGCCGACTGCGCCGATTCGATGGCCTTGCGCTTGTGCATCTCCATGGCCTGTTGGCGCAGCATCAGCTCCTTCTCAATTGACGCGACGGTGGCCTGCAGGCTGCGCTCCTTCTCCTCCAGCTTGCGCAGCACAATATGCATGGCCTCGATCTGTGTCGTCGCTGTGGCCATCTGATCCTCCAGAACGGTCTTCTCCTCGCGCAGCAGCTTGTGCAGCTGATTGGCCTTGATGCGCTCCGACATCAGCTTGAAATTCGCATCGTCCTTTTCGCGCAGCTGCTGGATGAGCCTTGAGTTTTGCTCCTGCATGTCCTCGAACGCCTGACCCGTCACCTCCATCTCGTTGAGCAGCGCCTCCTCCTCGTGCGACCCGACAAACGGGCGGGTGTAGTTGGCGCCACCGGGTCCCCCGCCCGGCGCAGCCCCCCAAGCATTCTCTGTGGGCTTGTGATTGGCCACCTGCTTCTGCAGCTCATACTTTTGCTCCTCCAGCTGCTTGATCTTGCGCAGCGCCTCCTCATCGGCTAGTTTCTTGCGCTCCTCCCGCTTGCTTTCCTGCAGCTTTTTCAGCTGCTGTCGCAGCTCCTCGATCTCGGATCGCAGCTTCTTCTCGGTGGCCATTAGCTGCACCTTGTCGCGCTGATCCTTCGAGACCCCTTTGTACATGTCCAGTAGCAGTTTCATTTCTTTCTGATCGTTTAGCGCTTTTCTGTGAAATTAGGGGGGTAAATGGTAATTGATGGATAAGTTTCAGGGTAACCTTCAACCTTTGATTGACACTTACTTGAGTTGCGCTTTCAGATCCCGCACAGTCTCGCTCTCCACGGCCTTCAGTTCCTTGGCCTTGATGCCGTCCTTGGTATCCTTTTCGGCCTTAACGGCGTTCGCTGTGCCCGTCGCTGCGGCCGTCGAATTCGCCGGACCGGGTGAATCTTTTTTCTCTGAACTTGCCGCTTCGCTGGCAGAGAGCTTCTCCTGCTTGATGCTAGGATCCTTGACATCTTTACCGCTGGCTTCATCGTCGAGGTCATCCTCGGCGGAGCCCGAGTTCTCCTCTTTGATGACCATATTGGCATCGCCGCTTCCACTGCCGGCTGTGCTCGGGCACGGAGCGCCCCCAGCCGAAGTGTTGTTGGCATTCTCCTCCTTTACATTGGCTGCTGACTCCTGTTTGACCTCCTCCCCCGCTGCCGCGGCGGCCGCTGACTGCTGCTGCTGCTTGTTGCCCTCGAGCTTGGCTTGGGCCTCGTCCAGCTCCTTGCGCAGCTTCACATTATCCGTGGAGATGTCCTTGTACTTGCGCTTGTATCGCTGCACCTCCCCCTTCAGCTGGCCGTTGTGGTTCTGCAGCGAGGTGATCAAATGCCGCATCTCCCGATTGATGGGCGCCGTCTGCTCGTTGGCGGCCATGTTCTGCTCGAACTCAATCCGCAGAGCCTCGTACTCTTTGCGTATGAGCGCCAGTACGTCCTCCATTTGGATCATCTCGCTGCGCACCTTCTTCTGGGCAATCAGCTCCTCGCTCTCCATCACCTCGATCTGGCGCAGGTGCTGATTTTTGCTGGTCTGCAGCTGGTTGCGCGTCTCGTCCAGCATCGTCTTGATCTGCATGGACTCGTTATACAGCACCGAGAACTGCGACTGTAAGCACTTGTACTCCGTCGTCTCCACTATAACCGACTCGGGCAGCTGCCGTATCTGCAAAGGGAGGGAGAGAGAGAGAGCAGGATATAAAGATAAGTTGGCTAATCTCTATAAGGCGCTACTTACGTCCATTTTCAGTTTCTCCACTTCCTTGAGCGTCTCGCGGTGCGTGGCATGCAGCTTGTCCAGCTCCTGTAACCGATTGTTGGCCAGCTCGCGATGCTCCTCCAGCTCCTTTTGCAGCTCCTCCAGGTGTTGACTATTCACATTGGTTGTGGCACTGCCGCCACCGCTGCCGCCGGAGCCGACGCCACTGCTGGGCGTCTTTGTGCTGTTGCTGCTCTTATTGGGATCACCATAGATCTGGTGATAGGCCTTGAGCTTCTCAATGGCTTCGGCCAGATGGTTCTCCAGCTTATCGTTGCGACAGTGAATCTTCTCCAGGTCATATTGCAGCTCATCGATTTGGTTCTTGAGTTCAGCGTTCTCCGTCTCTTTGGCGGTGAGCGCATCCTGGTACTCCTTCATTTTTAGTGACATCGTGTGGAATTTCTCGTGCAGCGATGTGTTCAGATTTTGCAGGTTGTGATTCTCCGTCATGATCTCAATGTGCGTCTTCTTCAGCGTCTCCTCGAGCGCGTGCACCCCCGCCCCCGCTGCAGACGCATCCGACTCAGCTCCGGCGGTGGCCTGCGGCTCCTCGTCCCCACCGGAAGTCGTTGCCTGCGCCCCTGCACCGGCCAGACCATCGCCTTTCAATACATGCGTTATCTTCTCATTGCGTTGCATTATCCTATCAATAACCTGCACGATCTTGGCCACCGCGCGCTTTGAGACCTGAACCCGATTGGCCAGCTTCTCGTCCAGCTCTTCTTTGTCCCAGGTGGACAGCTGTGTCAGAAACGAGGTGGTTACCTCGTTCTCGTTCTTGTTCTCCAGCTCATCGGCCGTCTCCGCATCGAAGCGCTGCAACAGCACTCGAATATCCTCGTTCAGCTGATTCCAATAGCGATTTACCACGTTGAGAACGGCATCGTCTTGCGTCTGACGCTTTTCCAGCTGCTCGATGCGATGCCGGAGCTCGGACTCGCAGCGCATTCGCTGCTCGATTCGCTGGGCGAGTTTCTTGTTCTGAAACTCTAATACCTTGATGTCCATCTCCTCCAGCGTGGACACGGGCCCAATTAAGTGCGGCTCGAAGTGCACCTTCTTGATGGGCGGCTGACCAGCGGCCGCCGCGGCCACCAGGCAGCTGCTCCCGCTGCCGGTGCCGCTGGCATCGTCGGCGCTGCGTTTCGACATAATTTCTAAACTGTAACAACGAGAGGCAATGACAAAAGTGTGCAAAAACGATCAATTTCAATTCTGCCTATTATTGATTTTCGAGTTTCGTGGCTGTGGCTGTACTCCATTTTGCAGTGTGCGACCCGGCGGACGCTGCCATCTGCATGGGGCGCACAGATGGGAAAGAGGCGAAGCCAATAAGGCGGACGGACATGGTGTGGCTTACCTTAATTTCTGTTTTGTACACTTTTTAGCTTAACATTAATTAATAACTCAACAAAGCGGCAGAATTCTAAAGGAGTTTTCTACTAATTGCTAGCTGTGTAAAGAGTTGCATTATAAACGATACACTGTGGCGGCTAATCGATAACTTCAGCTGATTCGATAGCAGGTTCGCAACTAGTTCAGCTTACTTCAAGTTGACAGCATTTAAAGAGTATATCGATACCAATAAGCGCAACTATATCGTTACTAGTTGCTCTTGTTGGCAGTACGAGTTTTCCATTCCTTAAATTGTAAACAAAGATGGAACAAGTCTGTCGGGTTTGCATGAGCAACTCCGTCACTCTGGTGAATATCTTCGCCGAACGCCACCAAATGCAGGATGAGCCCAGCCTGGCAGCGATGCTAAATGAATGCGTAAATTGTGAGATAAATCCAGATGATCTGTTGCCAAAGCAGATTTGTCTGTCCTGCGTACTTGCCACCCAAAGTGCCTTCAAGCTGAAACGTACCTGCGAACAGAGCCATCGACAGTTTTGCCTGCTGCTCGGCAAAACGGAAACCTCATGCTGTCCGACAATTAAAACAGACGATTGGCAGTTGGAAACATTTGAGAGCATATACTTGGGCTGCACGAAACAGGAGCAGCTGGAGAATCACATGCTGGACAGCTGGGAGGAGAGCCTGCGGGATAATCTCTCTGAATGCAAGGAGGCGAGCAGTAACTCCTCAAGTGGCTGTCCGCCTTGTGCCACGGATGATCCTCATCTCTGCTACATTTGTGGCCAGTTATTCTCTGACAATACGCTGTTGACCGAGCACGTAGCCTACCACACCACAGAGGATTATCGATTTAAGTGCTCCCACTGCCCGAAAGCGTTTCATCAGCGTTCAAAACTTCAAGATCACATCCGCATTCACACCGGCGAACGTCCTTTCAAGTGTCCTCAATGCTCGAAATGCTTTCGGCTCAGTCAACTTCTCAAGGCCCACATGTTCAAGCATACCGGCGAACGTCCTTTCAAGTGTCCTGAATGCCCCAAAGAATTCGCGCTCAAGTACCATCTTAATGCCCACATGCGCGGACACACCGGCGAACGTCCACACACCTGTCCGCACTGTCCGAAGGCTTTCAACAAGTCTTCGAATTTGCAGTCGCATCTTCGCGTTCACTCCGGCGAACGTCCGTTTGTTTGTGATCACTGCTCGAAGACATTCAACCATGCCTCCAACCTGGAGAAGCACATCCGCATCCACACAGGCAAACGTCCACATCAGTGTCCGCACTGTCCGAAGGCCTTCACGCGCAAGCGAGATGTCAACGACCACCTGGTCGTCCACACGAACGAACGGCCCTTCAAGTGTGAATCATGTCTAAGAGACTTCAAGAGCAGCGCCGGTCGTCGGATGCACGTCTGCAAGTCCTTGGATAATTTCAGAACATCTAAGAGACTTACAGTAAAACCAAAACCAAAAATAGAAAAATGTCTAAAAGGAATGCAGGTCAAGCAAAAAAGGGGAAAATAAAAAACCGAAATTATTTAAAAATAAATATAATTGAGTGTGACCATACATATCAAACGATTTAATATTTTATTTCCTTTTTGCAAAAATTTCTACAAATTGTGAATATGAATGAATGCAAAGCAGGCCGATCCTTCGTGCATTCAAGCGTACTGCGAAATAATCGTGAATATTATTGACCACATGTTGGGAATACCACTAACAAATGCGATTACTAACGGGACATTAAGCTGATATTAGTGTGACCAATACAAGAAGTTTTTGCAATGCAACCGATGGACTTATCGATAAGTCGATTCCTATCAGAATTACGCCAGAATTAAAGATTTTCTTTAGTTTAAAGCGTTTGTTCTGTTTTATTCTTATACTCGATGAAATGTTCGCCAAATGACAACAGTTAGAGAAGAAATTCAGTTTGGCAAAAATTGTAATTGTCAGATAAACTAAGTGATCGGCTGCATTTAATGATTGACTTTTCTTCTTTTCCAACACTAACAACAAATCGAAAAATGGGCGATCCCCTTTGAACTAGATTTCAAACATCTATAAGTACATTTTAAACGTGTGATTTTTATGTTTTAAAAAACAAAATGGTACTAAAGGTAAATAAAATCCATGGAGAATATTTGCATAATTCAAACTGGAGGTGAATTTCAATTTATTATTCATGTACATGTTGATAATTTAGTATTGAACGGGAAATGCACATGTGATTTAACTTGAGATTGAAATTTGATTAAATTGTGGAGTTGCGTATGGAGCCCAAAAAGTGGGTGAAGAAGATGCCCAGGTGCACTCGAACCGGGTTGGGAGTTAGAACGATGTGTACTTGAGCGCCTGGCGCAGGGTCATGCAGTCGACCTCGTCAATCTTGCAGCTGTTCGCCTTGATGTTGATCTCCTCCTCCTGCATGATCTGGACATGCATGAGATAGCGCATCGATGCCTTGTTCTCGTTCAGCTTCTGGTTGAGCTTGCAGACGGAGGCCTTGAGGGCCTGCAGCTCGTTGTAGAGCGCATCCTGGACCATGTCGCAGGTCAGCTCCAGTCCGGGGCGATGGGCGCGATTGCTGAGGCGCGTCTGGCATAAGGAGATCGCGCGCTGCTTGTCGGACATCTCGCGGTCCAGTTCGTTCATGTTGCGCTGCACCTGGTGGATGTGGTCCATGGTGTCCTTGTGCTTGTTCTCCAGGCACTGCTTCACGTGCTTCGTCTCCGCAATGCGACGCTCGAACGCCTCGTTGGTGCGATCCGTCTGGTTCTGCATATCCTCGCAGACCTGCTTCAGCAGCAGATCGATGTACGCCCGCAGCTGTCCGGCGGACACCAGAGCCTTGGCGTTCGCCTCCAGATTCTCATAGGTCTGCGCCTGCCACTCGGTCAGCGAGAATTGACTAGGGAGAATGGACAGTTGATCGATTAATCGATCGATTGATTGGCTGATGGTTGACCTACCAGTGCTGCTTGGACAAGTCCTGACCCTTGCCCAGGTCATGCTGAAACTCCTTCAGCTTCAGGTTCTTCTCGTCAATGGCCAGCGACTTGTCCTTGGCTGCCAGATCCTGGTCCAGCAGATACATGGCGGCGCGCAGCTTGCGTATCTGCTCCTCGGCCTCCTTGAGCGCGGCGTCGGCCAGCCCCTGGCAGCCCTTGATCACCTTCAGCTCGCGGCGCAGCGAACGGTCCACCTCGTCGTCGCAGAGATCGACCCCGATGCGACCCTCGCGCATGATCAGGCACTGCTTGCAGATGGCCAGCGACTTGTCCTTGAGGAACTCAATCGCGCTCAGGACACGATTGCGATACGTGTTCAGGGTCTCGTCCTCCAGCGTGGCCGTCTTCTTCTGCCGATTCAGCTCATCGACCAGGAACCGAATCTCGCTGGTGCGCTCGCGCATATGATGCTCCACCTCGCGCTGCCAGTTCTTGGTGGTGTCCTTGGTCTCGTCGACCACGCGACGCGACTCCCTAAGAATCAAGGATGCAATACATTTAGGGCTGGGTGTCGCACTTGCGCTACTTACTCGACAATGCGCTCGGCGAGCTTCTCCTGATCGCAGGTGATGCGAAACTTGATCTTGTTGTTGTAGTCCCAGTCCTCCTCGGAGTACCTGGGCGGGCACTTGGCCACCGGACCCAGATGCTTGCCCGCCAGCTGCAGGCCCGTTATGCGACGTGTCTTCAAATTCGGCAACATGGTCACTGATGATGATGCACTGCCTCTCAATATGAAATATATATATTGCGTAAGGTTCACTCAAATCACGAAATTAACTGTTACTTATGCAATTCTTTAGATATACACACACATTTGTGTGGGCGTGTTTGGGCGAAATATTCAATTCAATAATTTTTTGTTGGAGTTGTTTTTGACTGGCACACTTTGCTTTCGGAGAATTGAGTGTATAACCTGACCGAATCTGTGACGACTTCAATTCCTACTGAATGAGCTGAGCTGCCGCTGCAGCAGCTGCTGTTCCTCCGACTCCTCGGGTTAGTTAAATCGATTCATGCTAAGGAATTTACGGTTGCCTAGCGGTATTTATTATTATGCTGCCTGCACGAGGAGAAAAACAACACTGAAAATCAAAAAAGAAGGTGTATAGAAATTTTCTTAAATTTTAAATAACTTTTAAATACAAAGTAGAATTAAAATATATTTTATTATATTGAAATATATTAAATTTAAGAATATTTATTTAAGAATTAAGAATACAATTTTAGAAATAACGAAAAAAACATGCCTTAATTTAGCATAAAATATTCTTCAAAAGAATTCGTGTTCTCTAAATAAGTCAAGAATTTTTATTCATAGAAAGTAAAAATTTTCACATAAGTATATAATAAAAAAAATAAAACAAATATTAGTGAAAAAAATATTTGCACCACCAACAAAAGTAATTTTTAAATAGTTGCCCAAGTCGCATTTTCAACGTTAAGAAAACTTCGAGCACATTTTTAGAAAGGGAAAAGTCAGCCAAACCTTGGAATAAAAAAAATTATCCTATCTTTTAAAGTTTTGAAGCTATTAAAGGAATTGTATTAAAATTGGCAAAATTAGACGAAATTAGGTGTATGTAAATATAAGAGTAAAACCCTGATTGAAATAAAAAATTAAATTTCAAGTTAAGGAAAACTACAACATGTTTAAGTTTTCTCTGAGTGTATATGCTACCAAGTGTGTGTGGGCTTCAATGTGTGCGTGGTAGCCAGGGCACCTGTGTATGTCACCTGGCAGTCCAAATGGGCACAAGCGCAAGACGCACAGGCCAGGCCAGGCGGGCAGCTAGCTACCATTCAACTGCACAGGATTCCGGTGGCAGGCGCGACTCGTCCTTGCGGTCTCGCCTCACACAGCTTAAAAATAGCTGTGCATGACTTTCAAGCAGCTCCCTCGATCGATTTATGTTAACATACTTTCGCTTTTTACCTTTTTTTTTTTTTAGCGTTTTTCTTCTGTTTTCGTTTCCTTCTGGTTTATTGGCAACTGTGCAAAACTTTTTGGCATTAACTTATGCTAATCAACGCCAGCTGCGTGACTGAATAGGCGTGATCCGACGGTGGGCGTGACGCCAAATAAGTCGCAATATGTGCGGCAGTTATGTAGGAGCACAGTTTGAGAGCCACTGAAGAAATAAGCTTTGCTGTAGCAATTTATTATTAAATTAAAAATTAAAACTTCTGCAAACTCAATTCGTTGCTATTTCGTTCAATCCAAAGAAAACACATTTGCTTAATAAATAATTAAAAGAATGTATTTTTACCTATTTATTAAAAAAAAACAACGGATAAACAAAATGTTTTATCGAACGAATAAATAATTTGCGTCAGCTTTTTTTCAGAAATTAAAAAGGATAAAAAATATATAGATGGGTTTAAGATTACTTCAACTTACTTTTACCAGAAAATCTGCTCCTCGATTAACTTTAGAATTTGTTGTTAAACCAATTTTTTTGTAAAATTTAGTTTTGAATTTATTACGATATACATTTGTTGTTGTGTTGCCATCATATATGCTTGTATATATATATATGTATGTATTTAGTCTGATGTATATTTATATTATGCACTGCACTTAAACCTTAATGATAATAAAAATGTACAATTTAATTAACTAGGATCTGTTCTTGTTTTTTTTTTCTGTTTCGCAAAATTAGTTGTCAGTTTAGCATTTTTTTTTTGTATTTATATTTGGATTTCAGTTTGGCTTCGACAGATCCATTTTTTGTTTTTAGTTTGTCCCCTTCTCCCTTGGTTGACATCTTTGCTATGGCCTCAAGTTTCAAGAACTGTTCGACGTAGTAATTAGACTCTCTTAATTAGTTGCTAACATGTCTGGCTCTTACAAAATAACTGTTATTATGCCAGAGTTACCAATTTGATCGCGTGTTTAGCGCAATTTCAATGAATTATTAACAGTGAACTTGTATTTCAATATTTTTTGTTTTCTGTTTTGTTTTATAATAATTCGAGTCACTCACCCAAACGGTTAATTAGTTGGCTAATTACCTCTGTGAACTGTACAAATAGCTATAGTTTTTATATTCATGTAGTATGCAGATTGTAAGTCTAGAATCTATGTTTTAATTACATTTTAATTGTTATATAGGCAATATCTTCGCTGTGGACTTTTTATATCTCTGATCTCATATTTTCATGTATGTTGTCTTCTTCGTGTTTATTTGCTGGGCTTGTGTCTCAATTGTTTAACTTGGCTATCTACGAATACAAACTGTAACTGTATTTTACTTTATTTTTATTTTTGTTTTATTTTGTATTTTCTGTTTATCGTATTTGTTTTAAATTCATTTATTTGCTCTTTGTTTTATTGTTTGTAATTTGTTGCTAGTTTCTTGTTGTTTCCTTTTGTGTAGGCAGTGTTTCATCATTCTTGGGTGTTGCTTGGGTATCAATGTTTTTGTTTCTTCTTCATTGTTTAACATAAACATGTTTTTTATACATATTACTTAAATTTTAGCACATTTTTTTTTTTGGTTTTTTGTTTGTTTTTCTTTTGCCGGCTACACTAACAAAGAAAATAAGACATTTCTTATTCAATTTGCAGGCGCGCTACAATAAAAACGGTTTTTCTATTCGTTTTTTTCTTTTGTTATTGTAAAATAACAAAATTGAGAAGAATACAAATTACAAAAGAAATTCATAAATCATACACGTAAACAAATTAGTTTTACAATCCAAAAAATATATATATTTATCTTATTATTTTCCTCTTTTTTTGTTTTTGTTTTCTTAAATCGCATACAAATAGTTTTAACTATATATTTGTTGCATTCTCTTTGTTTACAGTTTTCTTTTTTTTGTTTTTGTTAGCTCATATTATAATTTAGTTGGTTTAGCTTTTTCGTTTATTTTTTAACAAAAATAATTGCTTCTGAGGTATTTTCTTTTTTGTTTATATAAATATGTTTTTATACACATAACCATTATAAGTATTTAGGTTTTAGTCGTTCTCGTTTTCAATAGTTTGTTTTTGTTTTCATTTGTTATTGTAGTTGTCTTGTCTTTTTAAACAATTCAAAGCACCTTTAGATTATATTTGACATTGTATTTTCATTTTATTTTTTGTTTTTTTTTTTGTTTTGACTTTTTATGCGATTTTTATTTTATTAATGCTTGCAAATATCAATATTTAGATAATAATTAAGAAAAAAACAACTGAAATAAAATATAATCAAAGTACATACACAATTAAATTGTACAGATGAAATATATAAATTTTTTTTTATTAATTTTACTGTGCTATTTCTTTTGTTTTTGTTTACTTTTGTTGTTGTTGTTGTTGTGGCAGCGTTTAGCTTCTCAGTACGAGATAAATGGATTTATAAATTATCATGGGATTAAATTATTTTTAATTTCTTTCTTATTGTTTTTGACTTTCCTTTAGTTCTTTCACTTAGTTAATGTTTTTTTACTCTGCTGCTTTGTTTTAAGAAATGCCTTATTTTTGTTAACGTTTGAAATGGGCGAACAACTCTTAAGTCAAATAACATAGAAAGTTGCAGCAACTGAAAGCGAGTTTTCTTCATTAGGACAAACTATCGAATAAATAAAAAAAAAATTGGCTATGCAACATGCGATTCACGACTTTCACGCTGGAAACCTTTGCATTTATAGCTTCATATATATATATTCAATTTTTATTATTATCGTTATCGTTATCATTATCATTATCATTATAATAATCAGTATCAATATTATTATTATTGTATTAGTTGTTGTGTGGTGTTTTTGTTTTGTTTTTTTGTCCTATACACTATGGTCACTATACACAAAGGTTCATCAAAATTACTAAATGGCTAGACAAGAATTTAAAGCTCGTATCTAAACAGAATTATTTTCATAAACATAATCAATATTATTTGTTTTTCTTTTCGCTGTGTGTCTGTGTGTTTGTGTGTGTGTGCATTAAACAATAGTTAAGACAAATAATAGAACTCAATTGGATTTCGCTTCAACTACTCGAGGAACTCAAACAATCAACACATTATATTAGTTGTTGCTGTTGTTGTTGTTGCTTCCGTCTTGTTGTGGTTAAGTATATGTTTCTATATAATTATGTTTGTATGTTTAGTTTATATGTATGTATGTATATAAAAGAAATCAAAAGTTTGAAGTGTACATTTGAACTAAATTGTGTAAACCTTTTTTGCCTATAAGTATAAAACATGATCAGTAAGTGGTAAATATTTATACACGATCCGGAACTCGCTCCAGCTAGCTACTCTCAGTGTCTCCCAATCTACATACAAGTACATATATATATAACTATTACCACATATATAAATATATATATAGGTTTTCTATATAGTTGGCTACAGTAATAGCAAATGTATCTGTGCATGTCTCTAACTGTAGTATTTATGTATATCCAAACAAAACGTTCATTGTAGCACGTGATCTCTCTCTCCACTTCTCTCTTTCGTCTCTCCATGTCAGCTCTCCAATAACAAAAACTATTTTCCCCTCGCTCGCTCTTCCCTCCCTTCTTGATTCCTTCCGTTCCTTTGCTGTACGTCGTAATAGTAACCTTAGACCATGGGCAGACCCTGCTGCACATCCATCATCTCGTCCTGCGCGGGCGATGGGCGCGGCGCGAATGTCTGCATATGATGCGGATGCTGGTGCTGCTGATGTGGGGGCGTGGCCCGGGCAAACATCGTTGAGCGATGCATGGTCATGGGCGCATTGGCGCCGACATTCGCATTGGCGGACGGGAACTGCAACCGAAAGCTATTATCCGGATGCTGATGCTGTCGTGGCGTGCGCCGTGGCGAGCGCGCCGGCATCCGATTGGCCCGATGCATATCCTCCAGTATCGATGGGGCTACGTAGGTGAAACCCTGCAAGCAAAGAGAGAGAAAACAATTTCGATAAGTAAATATTTCATTTCATTCTCCATTCGGGGCTTTTCCACCTGCCATTTCCCTAGCCAACCCACCAATCCGACTTGTCTGATCGCGTGCGCCATACGATTTGGAGCAGCCTTGTTGCCTGGCTGGCTACCCTGACGCATACTAATGCCCAGCGATATGGACAGCAGGGATTATGCAAGTCACAGCCCCATAGCCGACTCTGACCCACCAACTGCCTATGTAACACATTTTGCATAATTTTGGTTAGCAGCCAGCGTGAGAGACACTAATTAAATTTTGACGAAATCCCATAACCAAAAAAAAGAAAAGAAAATAATAATATACAAAAAAAGTAAACAGAAAAACTACAAGCTACAAATGCAATAAAATAATTAAACCAAAGCCAACGGCTGGTGTGTAAATTCATCCGGCACGTCGGAGTGGAGCAGAAGCTGCACAAACGCGTGACGCCTCGAATCGGAATTGGAATAAAAAAAAATTTTACGTGAGCGCAATTGTAATTGAAACCCCAATTTGGGAGCTGATCATAACACATAACATTGCACTCGGCTCGGCTGACCCACTAAAATATGGGCGAGAGTTATGAGAAAGCTCGTTATAAGGCATAAAAAGGTTCTAATTATTGGAAAATTTTTGTAATTAGCACACAAACAGGTGCCAATTAGAGTACGACAATAATTGATTCTGGCTATAGTATATATATGCACTCAACATTGAACTACTGAGCTGACTTTCTTAAGCTGTTAAAAATTACAGCACTTCTTTAAACAATTGGCCAAAGCAAACTCAAATCTGACTATCAATATACAAACAAAACAAAGGTAATAAAGGTTTGCCGCCGCAACGCATTTTATAAACAAATAAACTGAGCAACAACAAGAGCTTAAGAGCTGCAATTAGCTGCTCAATGACCAAAGCTGGCAGCAGCAGCAGCAGCAGCAACAACAACAACAACAGTTGCCGCAGCTCTCTGCGTCTTTGGCCAGGGCCACTTCTCAGCCACGTTCGTTCGACAGTCGCAAAGAAACGCTCAAACCGTTCGCACGACGGCAGCCGACGCGACGGAACACCAAAGAAGAAAAAAGCAACTTTCGTGCCGTGTAGAAAATTTCAAGCTCGCACAACACACCTCAACTTCAGCACCACCCCCCAGCTCTCGTTACGTTCGGAGAAAGGCTTGGCTGGGATTTGTGCAAAGCTCAGTTTACCGTTTAATTTCACTATGCAAACGCATTGACATTCATTCTTGAACGTCGTGGTCTGTGGCCTCAGTTGCCCTTTCAGGGCTATCGGGTTCGAGGTCAGAGAAGAGAGCCCGAGTCTAAACCATATCAAACCAGTTCAAGGGCTTCTGCAGTCACAGCAGCAACAATAACAACAGCTGAGCGAGAGAGAGAGAGAGAGAGAGAGAGAGAGAGCGCACAAAGCGCATGCGCACATGCAGAAAGTGAGAGCGCAGCAGCAGCATTGGCGTCGGCGTCGCCGTCGCATGCTTGTAATTAGGACAAGAACCGTTTGCTAGCAGAGTTGTCGCAGCAGCAGCAGCAGTGCTTGTCAAACTGCAAGGGGCTGGGCACACAGTGCGTGCGGAAGTGCTTTATAACTGTGTGATATTGCGTAATTTAAAAAAAAAAAGAAAAAAAAGTCAACGATAAAAAAAAATAAACAAGCTGCTAACAGCAATAAAAACATGTGCAAGAAGTCTACAATAAAAATTGGCAAACCGTCGAATTGTGTGGAAACAACAACAACAACAACAATCACAGCTTTGTGACCGCATAAATAAAAGCGCAGCTTTGTTTGTCCATTGTGAATGAACACAAAAACAACATCAATAACAATTACAGACAAGACTTTTGGTAAAATGTCCAAGCTGTTGAAAATAAATTTACTCTCGTTGCTGCTGCTGTTGGCAACGGCGCTGCCCCAACAGCAACAGCAACAGCAACTACTGCCAGCAACTGTTGCTGCAACGAGCACAGCAAAAACAACAACTAGACTTTTTAATGCAACTGGCGACGTTGGCACTTTCATCGATAGCAACTACAGCAGCAACAACAACAACAACGAAGCCTCCACCGCCGCCCATGAGCAGCAGCAACCACAACAGCAACAACAACAACAACAACAAACATTGCAATATGCACAAATAACGGCGTTAGATAAAGAAGTAGGTATGCAAACGGTATCTATTAGCAGTAACAACAACAACAGCAGCAACATAAACAACGATATCAGCTGATCAGCGTATTTTATATACTCTATTACAGTGACTAACTACTCTCTATTTACTTGCCTGTTGACTTTGTTACCTATTCTCTTTCTCCTTTACTTTTTCACTTTTGCTCACTCGCTAAACGAACAGTACAATCTGTAGGCCTTACTTGAAATTATGAAAATCGCATAGAAGGGCGATATTTAAAACAAGGCAAAAGTCGAAAACTGAAGTTAAGAGAATTATTATTTTTATTTTATGGTTAAGCTCTCTTGTAATCTTGTTATTTTTAGGAAAGGAATAGAAAAGAAATAGTTGCATAAGAAATACAGTCCTCTTCAGATCTCTATCTAGAGCAACTAAAAGTCGATGCGTATTACTTGCCTACTTTATTTATTTCTTTCAATATTGAAGTGAAATTTTCAACATGATTTAGTTGTATGACCGATGTGGGCCTCCGACCAACTACGAATTTATATGAAACAGCAGTAGCCAAAAGAAACAACAAAAAAACCGTAACAACAAGCAAGAGCTTTGGCAAGTGTTTAATTTGCAAATTAGCCGAAGCACTAGCAACAACAATTACGCTTCTGTTTTGGGATTTTTGAGGGGGACGAGGGAAAGGGCGACAATTTGTCGGTACGGTAACTTTTTGGGTGGCCGCTTCAAGTGTGTGAAAGTGAAATTTATTACACCAAAAAACGAACGAATTTAGAGCTAGACGTGGAGCAGCTCCCGACCAATGGCCGGTTTTGAGCGTGTGCGTGAACTGGAAGTTGGATTGAATAATTTGGCAGCGCATCCAAGAGCTAATTAAATTGAAGCTAATGGCATTAATTTCGTTTTTTCCCAACAGTTGAACGGCTGATCAAGCAATGGGCGCCGATTGTCTGGCTGGCGCCGGAGGAGAAATTCATGCCGTTGGGCGTTGAGGAGTTTCTGCAGCATGTGCATCCCATGGACAAGGATCGCAGCTTTACACCGGGCGTGCCCTTCAGTGAATACTCCACCAAATCACATCTGGTGACCAACAGTCAGATGGAGGATCTGCTAAAGAACGATGAATCCTTCATCTATGGACGTAATCCCAATGAGGCACCAGTGCCAATATACGGCGTAGTCACACTCTGTCCGCCACCGCCACCGCCACAGCGTGAGCCGGAAGCGCTGCCACAGTCGCCGCCATTGTCCAGCACACGTGGTCCCTACATTCCCGTGTCCATTGATCCCCTCGAGGAGCGCAATGAGACGGTGCGACGTTCGTCGCGATTATTTCCGCTTTTCCAGCGCGTCAAGCGCGAGGTGAACAGTTTTCCGGAATACGGGCCGCTCAGTGATTACGATCTGGTCATGGGCGAGACACAGTTAGGCGGCGCAACACCGCCGGAGTCTGCGACGGAGCAGTTGGAGCCGGAGCTGGACAATGGACTGCCGGTGAACAACTTTATAGCCAATCTGGCGGACAATGTGAAGTTCAGCGGTGGCGTCGATCTCGACGACAATCTGGAGGACAACAACATAGGCGAGTCGCCGGCGCACGAGACGCAGCAGGCCAATGGCCAGTTGCCCGGCTTCCATGTCACCTACTGGATGTTCTATCCGTACAGTCAGGGCAAGACGATGTGCACCCTGAGTCTGGGACCCCTGGGTCGCATACCCTTTCCGGCTGTCTACGGCTATTGCCTGGGCCATCGTCGCGACATTGGCAGCCACGTGGGCGACTGGGAGCACATGAGCTTGTACTTTAACGGCGATGCCGAGCCGCAGGCCATGTACGTGTCGGCCCACGATGCGGGCGCCTACTATAGCTACAATCGCCTGACTGGCTCCTTCGAGTTTCGACGCCAGGAGACGCGCAAGGGCATTCTCCAGCGTCCCAATTTTCCCAAAACGGTGACAACATTCAAGAACCATCCGGTGCTCTTTGCCGCCAAGGGCTCCCATGGCCTGTGGACGGCGCCGGGCAAGCATCGATTTGTTAAGGTTGCCCGGCTCTATGATATCAATGGCTTCGGCACGCCCTGGAACACTTGGAAGGCCGTCGACATAAGCTACAAAAATCTGCGTTCCTATGGTAATAAATTACAAAATAGAATATTGATGTCATCTCATCCAACAATTTTTCGTGGAACAGGTCGCTCTTTGGTGCCTGATTGGTTGACCTATCGCGGCAAGTGGGGCAATCCCAAGAGCAAGTGTCATCCCTTCCGCCGCATTGGCCTCAATTTCTGCGAGTTCACCGACGGACCCACGGGCATACCACTGAAGGAATCGCACTTTCAGTGCGGCGCCAACTATCGCTGATTGCAGGCCGATTTTTGGATTCGCCTGACTAGCATTTTAAGTTTAACTTTAGAAAAGTATTTATTGTACCCCCTTGCTGGTTACCCTGCTCAGAAAAACATTAAAAATGGCCTAAGAAACGTGCACAGACATTGAGATATGTTTTTCAACCGGGAGAGAACAAGAGTTTCTAAAACAAAGTTGGATTGGTTTGACTATTGCTGTGAACAGCTAGAGGAAGACATTTTGGAACATACCCTATTTAACGTTGATGGCATTCCTGGATGTTTAGAGAGCAAGCAGAAAGGGAATCAATCAATCATCAATTTACAAGGAATTAGGAGGAATTATATGTCTTCAGTTGAAGAGGGCCAGTTCTGTTTTTTCGGGATTGACCCATAGCTCTACCTAAAGCCTAAAGCCACCCTACTCTTACTATCCACAATTTGCGGAAACTCACTTGAAAAATTAAGTTGGCACTTTCGCTGAGCGTTGTATCATCCGGTGAATCCACGGGAATTTGTCTGGTGAATCTCGTATCAAATTGGGAGACATCATCCTCACTTCGCTGTAAACGAATAGAATCATAAATGAAAACTTTAGTAAAGAGCCAAGCATTGTTATTGCAAATTTGGACGCACCAGCAGAGGTTTAATGGGCGGCTCTAGCCGTCGGGCTACAACGTCGTTCCAATTGACGTGCTTGAAGAATGGATGTGACTGCACTGCCGCCGCATCTTCGGGGCCGCTGCCCAGACGCTGTGGCTCCTGTCGCTTCATCAGGCGTCGCACCAAATCTCTGGCTTCGGGTGTGAGGTAGGCTGGCAGATTTAGCTTGGCTTTAAGTATGGTCTCAATGGTCTTCTTGCGATTCTCGGCGGTAAATGGTGGCTGCAAAATTAAGCATACAACGGATTAGCTTGCCATAAGGATTATGTATGTTTTGTGTGGCACTTACCACACCCGTGAGCATGTCAAACATGAGTGCGCCCAGTGACCACCAATCGACAGCTTTGCCATGCCCACTTCTAGTTAAGATTTCGGGTGCCCTGTAAAAATACAAAAGTTTTTGAAAAGTCCAAATTTGATTGGGAGTAAGCGTTTTTTAAAAGGCCTGGCGGGCGCGCACGCACATGTACTCAATTGTGCCGCAGAAGGTGTGGGTGACAATACCCTCTTGTATGTGCTCCTTGCACAGACCAAAATCGGTTAGCTTAACGTGTCCTTGTGCATCCAGCAATATGTTCTCTGGCTTCAGATCACGATAGATGATGCCCAGATTGTGTAAATGACCCAACGCCAAAATGATTTCGCTCAAGTAAAAGCTGAAAGCAAATCATGGTTCATTCATGTTTAAATGGGGAACTGTGAGCCAATTAGCTTACCATGTGGTATCCTCCAGAAAGATGCCCTCACGCTCCAAATGCATAAACAGCTCGCCGCCACTTAGATACTCGAGTATCAGATATAATTTACCGTCTGTTTGAAAGGCATACACCAATTCCACAATAAACGGATGCTGTAAAGGATAAAGAAAATTGTTATAAATATATACAAAAGCATATTAATAATGTTATTGGAATAATCAAGTTAGTTGGCAGCTCAATGCAATTTAACATTTGTTTTAGACATTTTAGGAGTCTGTGATTTTGATTGATAGATTTTGCCAACTTTAACTTCTTGGGGGGCTTCAAGTCACCTTAACTGCCTCGAGTATGTTGCGCTCGGCGCGCGTATGCGCCGTATCCTTTTGATTGGTCACAATGGATGCCTTTTTGAGCACCTTCATGGCAAAATATTTGTTAGCGTCACGTCCAGCGGTCTTGCGCACCTGTTGAACCAGAGATTGAACATTATTAAGGGATTAAATCTTGAATTTGAGTTGGGTTTTCGTGCAGCTCACCTGAAATACTTTGCCGTAGCCACCTTTGCCCAGAACTTTCTTGAGCTCAAAGTCCTTTGGGCCCAACTTGATTTTGCCTGGATTGACATTCTCCTCTGAAAGCTGTATGGTTTCCTGGCCCTCATTGCTGTTGAGCGAAGGAGAAAGATGGAGTGAGAGAGAGAGAGAGAGAAAATTAGTTAGCAAATGTGCTTAGATTTGCTGTGCATCGATGCTGGCGTGGGAAATGACAGCCCACGCGCATTCTATAAATAAGCTCGGTGGCAAACACGCGCCAATTGCCGCCCCCAAGCCCCAATAACATTGCCCACCCCCGTTGGTCATGGGCCTGGCCAACAACCACTAGCCAGCCCACTCCATCAACATATCGAGTGTTTGCACACTGGCTGGCTGGCTGGCATATTGCCCACTAGACGGAGCCAACAACAGCTTGTTGGTAGTCAATTGCCAGTTGTAAACACTTCTGACGTCGACACACGACAAAGCCAGTTGCGTTATCAGTCGCGGTAACAGCTACCAGCGTCAGGTGTGCCTCCCACCTCTACCTCTGCCTATTTCGCTGCTGCTACTGGTAATGATCATTATCTGTGTGTGGCAGTTGCAATTGATACGTTGCAGCAGCTATCATCCGCCCAATACTTATGGGAATTCCCCCCGCAACATTTTTTGCAGCTGTTGTTCCGAGAAGAGAATTACGTCGCCAGCGCAGCCTGCGCAAAAAGGCAGTCGCATCTTCTGGAAGCGACATAACTTTCGCATTACTCACTCTTGGTGTAGGTTTATGCTCAATTCCGGTTCCAGATCGACCTGCAAGAGAGAAACGGAAAGAGAAACAGATAAGAACAGAGAACACGCAATGTATGCAAATGAGTCAGACGATAATATAAAACTTGAACAATTAGTCGATAGTTTGTATTAATTGTTCACTGGTTGGCTTGTAAACAGTTTATAAGATAAACAACTTAAATACTCTTTGGAAATTTAATGATAAACGCAACATTTGTTAATTTTTTAATAGATCTGAGACACTCAACAGGTAAACCAAGCTGAGACTTAGATTTTTTTTATTTAACGTTAGATAATGCATTTAGTATTTTGTCTTTTAATTTAAAAATTTAAAACTGATAAAGACGAACTCTATTCGTACACTAGTTCTTTGTATATTTAAGATCTATAGAAAAATATATTGATGTAAACAATTTTTAATTGAGTGATCGCTGTGTTTGTATTATTTTAACTAGAACTAGGTTTATTTTCCTTTTTTGTAACTCTGACAAAAAAATACCAAGCATATTTTGTAGGATTTCGTACACACGATCAGTGATGAAAGTTGCGACTACCTGGAACTGGGCACAGTATCTTTGAACGACAGAGACAAATTATGAAGCGCTCTTTGGAGAGAAAGTATCGTTTGTTGGGCGGAGAAATCGTTAAAAGCGGCAACGCCGACGCAGAACGAGGCGCACAAAATTCCGTTTTGCCTCGGGTGCGTTCGTCGTCGATCAGCCAAACACAAACACATTTACAACTAAATATATATATTTATATATATATATATATATAAAGATACATAGACACAGTTCTCCACACACACTCGCACACACCTTCTGTTTAATGACAAACTAAAATTAGAACTCGGAACAATGCCAAAATACTCTGCCAGCAATTCTGCTGCGGATGCTGCTTCTCTTGCCGCGACATTTGCTTCTCCGTTTTGGCGGAGGGGGACGGTGATTTGGAGACTTGTAAAACAGCTTCTCTGGTTGGATTTACAGGGGACTTCGTCATGTTTCATAATGTGTACATTTTATTACTTTTTGATACTATGTTCATAGAGTGAAAACGGGTATATTAGTTAGGATCAATTCTGTGATGCTCCTTTTTTGGATTAAAGCTCAATTCCAGAATCACAAAGATTTTGTTTACAAACAATTTCAAATGAAATTTAGATTTTAACATTCAATTATCAAATTTATCTTGATTTGGGCTCAGTCTTGGTTTATTTTAAAGAGAGTATTGAGCCGTTGGTTACACCCGAAAACAACATTTCAACTTGTGTTTTTAAATCTATGCGGGCGTAAAAAGTAAATCAGCTTGGATCAGAACGGCAACCGATTTAGCCTCGTCAATGCTGGTGCCGAATTTCAATTAACAAATCCATCATAATTTTTAATGTCTACATTTCGAGAACGTGCGCTGTGCATTGCCACAATTATTTATGACATTTAAAGAAACAATATATAGATAAAAAAAAACTAAAAATAAAAAAATTAAATACTCTATTGCAATTTCAATGGCTGTTCAAAGCAAAGCAAATAAGATTGCACACGCGCCCGATTGACTTGATTTCTAAGTCATTTGGCATTGTCTTCTTCTATTTTTTCACGTTATCAGCAGCGAACGATGCGGTTTTTTTCTTTCGTTTAGTTTTTTTGTTTTTTATACGCTGATAAGAATTTTCGTTCCTTTTTAAGTGGGAGTTTAGCTGACTGTGCAGAGAATGAGCATGTGTGAGTGGGTTAAGACCCTGAACTAATATTTAGCATGAAAGACGCGGTGAAAAGTATGTGCTTTTGTAAACAAAAAGTTGAAAGTTGAAGAATAGGGCCTACTTTGAGATTTTTGGCAGTTATGACAGAAAATAGTATTCCTTTTAAAAATTACCTTGTTTCTATATTCTCAATCAATTTATTTTAATTTTTTAAAATTGATCTTGATTATCAATTAGTACCAATACCAACGTTTTTTTAAACGCATTTGTGTGAATTGAACACACTCGAATAACTGAATTATAAAGCAAACAACTATAGTCATGTTAGGGTATCTAATATTTTGTATATAAAAGATAAGTGCTCTTTTATACTTAACATAACATGCAAATATAACAAAATATTATTTTTTTGAGTAAATATTTGATGTTATTTATTGGATACATTGGCTAACTAAATGGGCTAAAAACCCCATCTGTCTTGATATTTATTTCAAATAAATTTGTTTGACCACGGCATATTTGTATGTATGTATGTCTATATTTTATATATGATTTCCAGGTATTCACATTTTTTATCAATGCAGAGGCTTCTCCGTAAATAAAAAAAAAGTACGACTGGGTTCTCACAACTGTAGCTGTTGTAATTTTAAAGTGTGATACTGGTGTGTCTGTGTGATGGGGCTTTAATGTGTGTGTGTGAGTAATCGTTACTGATTATTTTGAAGGACATTAGTTCAGTTCGATTGCCCAATATTTGCATTATATTCTTGTAAGAATTCGTAACGATTATTATATAAAGTAAGAAGAAAATGTGTTTTATAAGGCTCGAGCTGAGGAAGCGATGAGTGAAGATGTTGAATAAGCCCCCGATGACGCCACGACGCCGTAAATGTGGCGTGGACTTTTGCGCCGCAGATAAGCTGCCAGAGTTCAGCGCCCAAAACAGAGAAAATGCGATTTTACTTTTGGGAGGGGGGCGCCCAGACACGGACAAAGCGAAGGTAAACAAAGAGGAAAATCTTTTTGAGCGGACAAAGAGTGCGGGTGGAGTTGAGTGCACGGGTAGGGGTAGGGACGCACTTGTGCTGCGCAATTGATTTTGTACTCACATCATCCAGTTCGATCCTGTCGTCGTCCGAGTCTCGCGCTTTGTCATCCTCGTGTAGCTCGAGATCGAAGAGTTCACTTGTATCGCTCACGTCCGCCATTTGTCGTTGTGTTTGTCGTCACACACAGGCACAGGCACAGACACACACGCACACACCCACAGGTACGCACACGCACACAAGCGCAGGCAAACACTTTGGTTTTACCTTTTCTATGCTTTTGCGTTTGCAATTAAATTTGTTGCTGCTGCTGCTGAAACAATACGGAAACAGCCCAGCGAAACGGGAGTGGGAACGAGACGCAGCACACAGACGCACTTTCTTGGCAATGCTGCGACTTAAATTTTAAATTTTGGCTAACTCGGCCGGGCGCGACGCGGGGCGGCCCCGAAGGTTATTTGTTTATTAGTTAATAGAATATGAATGGAAACTGAGGCGCAGCAGTAGCGGGAGGAGTGGAGCGGAGCGCCAATGTCACAGCCACAGCCACACAATGCCAATACACACACACGCACGCACACTCACACGCGACGTTTACGCGACCATGAGATGCATAGAGAGGCGCACGCAAGTTGCAACACGGATGCGCGCTCGCGTCTAAATATATAAAATTAAATTAAATATAATTTAATAATAATTAAAATGCACTTTTTTCTTTGTTTGCAAGCAGAACACGAGGTAAGTTGGGACAGCGATTGCACTATTTGAGCTTATCGATGCTCCTCAGGCATCGAGCCAACGCTATCGATGCCAACGCTATACGATGTATGCGAGTGGCATTGTTGCGACTAATCGATACATCGATATACTTGGCATGCACGCTGGTGAAGCAAAACTGGCAAAAATAAATAATACCTGTTTTTTTGCCTAAATTGCGTTTTAACAAAAACAAAAATTAATAATGTGTACCGGTGGATCCCCCAGCAGTAATAGCTCCCAGGCCGAAGAAAGCAACGAAAATGAACACCAACAACAACAGCAGCAGCAGGCAGATACGGAGCAACACGAGCTGAGAGCCGCAATTATTTCGTCCACTTCAGATGAGATTCTGGCTGAATATGGATCAAATTTAAAGCTGCTCACTCCCAACTCCCAGGTGACCGAGCTGTTGACCATTATCCGCGACAAGTAAGCGCCTGTCACGAGTTGAGGCTCTCGCTAATTAAAAATTTTTGTGCAGAAATACCACGCGAAGTGATTTTAAATTCTATGCTGACCGGCTAATCCGTCTGGTCATCGAGGAATCTCTCAATCAGCTGCCCTACACGGACTGCAATGTGGTAACGCCCACGGGCGCCACCTACAAGGGCCTCAAATACCGTTCCGGCAACTGCGGCGTCTCGATCATACGCTCCGGGGAGGCCATGGAGCAGGGCTTGCGGGATTGCTGTCGCTCTATACGCATTGGCAAGATCCTGGTCGAATCGGATGCCAACACACACGAGGCGCGAGTGGTCTATGCCCGATTCCCCGAGGACATCGGTAGCCGCCAGGTGCTGCTCATGTACCCCATTATGTCCACTGGGAATACGGTGTTGCAGGCCGTGAATGTGCTGCGGGAGCACGGCGTGCCCGAGAGTTGCATCATATTGTCGAATCTATTCTGTACGCCGGCTGCCGCGCGTACCGTTGTCAGCGCGTTCCCCAAAATGAAGATACTCACCTCCGAGCTGCATCCAGTGGCGCCCAATCATTTTGGCCAGAAATACTTTGGTACTGACTAAATAGGAAGTCCGCATCAGTCAAACAAACAGTAGCTGCTTCCCAAAGACTTGACGACTGAGCTCTGCTTAGGATAGGAAGTCCGTGTGTGTGTGTGTTAGTTAGATTACTATATTACCAACTATACTAAGTCCTGCTGAAACCAACTATTTGTTTTGTTGTTGAGCAAGTTCATCTTACTAAAATCTCCATTCTCTTTCTTGCTCTAGATAACAATTAAAGAGGAAGAGGAGCGCATTCATCCAGTTTTGGGAATTGTTTGGCTTTAAATGTAATTGCAAAATACGCAACTTGCTTAACTTATGCAATTAGAAACTGAATAAATATTATGTATATCACTTAGGAGCTCATTTTATAGTTGACCACCGTGTCCACCTTGTGCAGCCCCGTGGAGAAGGAGCGCAACTGCACCGCCTGTGCGTTCTGTATGAAGACGGCGCCAGTTTCGTCCCACTGTGCGGGTATCTCCGTGTTTTGCAGCGTGTGTATCATCACATCGAAGGTGCAAATGCAGTCGAGCAGTGGCAAATAGCTAACGGTGGCCGATATCTGACGCATAACGTCGCGTATCTCGTTTTGGATGCGGCTCAGCTGCTTCGAGGAGGTCTGCTTGCCGGGATCGGTGGCATCGCCGTCGCCAGCCTCTGCCTGCATTTTGAAGTCCCAGCACTCAAGCACCTCCTTGGTGTGAGCGTTCGTGATGACCATGGAGATTTTGCTGATCATGTTCTTGGACAACCAATCTGCAAAGGGGAAGGGTTTCAGCGGGGGGTGCGGGAGCAACAGGTGAGATAACTAACCTTCCGTTTGTGTTAGGACGTTCTGCAAAAAGGTTGTGATCTTGGGGTCCTTGGACATGAGTATGGTCAGGCCGTACTGTTGTGTGTTGTCAAAGTTCTCAGCCGGATAAATGCCACGTTGAAACAATATCGAATTGATGCCGTACTCTAATTGGCAATAAACAAAGGCAGGACGCCATAATGTGAGAGTGCGCGCGATTTTGCAGGCGTCATCATTGTTCTTGTTTACTTACTCAAGTACTCAACGATGATTTGTGCCGAGCCTTTCAGCGTAATGCAGTTCTTGGTTGCTTGAGCTGTCGACATTTTTCGTGACGTTTTTCTTGTATCGTATTCGCGAAAGAAAACTTTTTATTAAAATTAAGCCGCTATTTTTGAAGCTGTCTTCTCAATTCCGTTCCTGAACGAACTTGTAGTTGGATTGAACGAATCAGTTCACTAGTTCATTCGATTGGTGCAAACCTAATCGATGTAATAAACTGGTACCAAAAAATACCAAAAATATATCGTAGACAAAAATACCAAATTGAGCACAAACCTTGGCGCCAACATTCAAATCAAAAGGAAACGCAGAAGTGTAAATGCAACAAATACATTAATTTTATTAGCAATTTTTATAACTATATCTAAGCATGAGATCCATTTACTGGCACGTACTCCTATTTGCATAATATAGAAAAAACGTTTACTTCTTCACATCCATCGATTGTTAGTGTTGCCAAAGGCCAATTCATAGCTGGAGCCTGTAGAAAATAACCAAGTGAACATATTTTTTAGCTATTATAATTCAATTTTCCCTAGAAAGCTTACATCCCAAGATTAAAAATAAGTTACTGCAAGCTTGTCAACACCGGGCCCAATTTTCCAGAGCCTTTAGTTGTTTTGTACTGTGTGAAAAGTTTTGAATATCGAGTATAAAAAGAAAAACTAACAAGGATATAATTTTCGAAAATGTATTTGTTAAGCTATAAATCATTAAAATTTAACGTGGGGCGCACTTGAAAAATAAAGGAAAAACAAATAATTAAAAGCAATCAATTTTGTAAAATGTGAAATATTTGCAATTTTTTAATGAAATTTTTTCTTACGTTTGTTTTTTAATTAAAATTAAGCTTTACATAGTATTTTTGGTATAAATCTTTCAATAATTAAATTTAAAATTTTGACTTAATTTAACTAGAAATAATCTCTTCGCGTGCGAACGCCAACTACATCTATTATAAGTACAAACTGATGTCAACATATATGTATATATATAAACTAAATTTTACATTTTATTCAACTTAGATTCAATTAGGACAAAAAAAAACAAAAAATGTGAAATTAAAATTGTATTTCGAAATTAAGTAGCTGTAGTGTATGTGTTTATTTACTTAACATAAAGTTTTAAATTATTATTTCATAAAATACAAAATAAATTATGGATAAGCTCTTTTATAACTTAATTGAAATGTACACAAAACTTATCGTGAATTATAAAGAATATATAAGCATATATATATACATGGTTTAGAGAACTTTCGCTCCCTATATACTCTATATGTGTATGTATGTCTATGGTACAACAACAAAAGCGCAACAGTGTCAGTGTCAGGGTCAATCGGTATATTATCTTTTTATCTTTTTTTTTTTTTTGTTCTTTCTTGCAATACAAAGTACATTAAATAAATTCAGATTTTAATTTCAATTTCATACACAAAATTCTGTCGCCGTGCACAAACGCCAAATGAACGGAAAATGTCAGTCTGCATCTGGTTAATGTTTTTGTTTTCAATTATTATCATTTATAAACTTTTCATTCTTTTTTTTGTAGTTGCAAAAATTTTGGAGTAACGCCCACGCGTGAGCGTTGCGAAAAAATTGGTGTATTTTTTGTTTTTGTGTTGTGCAACAAATTTAATAATTTTTTAAACATAATACTAAAAAATTACATTTGTCGGCGTTGGAGTGCAGGGAGTACTTTTGTTTGCGTTTATTATTATTATTATTTTTTTTTTTTAATCAAAATTTTATGCATTAAAATAGTCATTATTTAAGGTATGTATTTGGCCGTAGATTGCAACAAAATATCTGTGAAGAGATTAAATCATAAATAAAAATTAAAAATTAGTTTGGTTTTTCTTTGAGTTTCAATTTGTTTTTTTTCTTTATTTAACTAGCCGCCCTAATACCATTTCCAAAAGGGAATTACAAGCAAAAAAACGAAAAGTTGTAAAGAAATGCACTAGTAATATAGGGGCGCTCAAGATTTGTTCCAAAAGTTATCATGCATGATTTTTTAAAATTTTATTTTTATTGAATAAAGCTTAATGATGCTTTTAGAAACTGTTTGCCAACTAAGCTTTATTCTCTTTTGCGTTAAATGAAAAAATTAAGTAGGAGTAAAATAGTGGAACAGAGTTAACCAATTGAGAGAAGAACTGTGAGGAAACGCAAAAGATTAGTCAACAAAATAATTTTGTTTATTTATAAACAACCACCAGATAAATAATTAAAAAGGAGCATATGAAATTGTTGTTTGTTTGATTTTTGGTTTGGTTTTGATGTTTTCGTTTTGTCAAAATCTACAGCCAAAGTGTTAATAATGTTTCATAGTAATATAACAAGAAACTAAAATAAAATGTATGTACGAGTTCTAAATAACTAAATTAATTGCAAGAAATAATTATTGTTATTCAATGAAGTATTATTTATTATTATTCATGTTGTTACATCGTATGGAGTTTTGTTCCTTTTGTTGTTTATAGAATTGATATTGGTGTTCTTTTTTTTTTTTGGTTTTTTTTTGTAAATTTTTTGTTATTGCAAACTACAAAAAAATAGTTATCGAAAACAAAACAAAATATCGGTTTGTGGTCAGTGCTTTTTGTTTTTGTTGTTGTTGTTGTGTGTGGTGACTGTACTTTGCCGACAGCTATTGGCTGCTAGGAAATCTAACTTAAGAGAGCCTCTGTTTACTGTTACTGCTATTGTTATCGGTATCGTTATAGTAATCGTTATCGTTATCGTTACTGTTATAGGTATTGTAGAACGTTATCCATATGAGTGTAGGCTGCGCCAATTGAATGGTTTGAATGCACATTCGACAAGTTATTCAGTATTTGGTAGGTATTCTGTTGTGTATTTAATTTCTGACTGTCTGAGTCTGTGAGTTGCATTATAATTTTGTTTTGTTTTTGTTTTTGTTTTGTTTTTTGTTGTTTTTTGTGTAAATGGAAAATCAAATTGTTTTTAACATTTACATTATAGAGAAATCAATAAAAAATAGTTTTTTCCTATGTAATAACTATTTAAAATAAACCTTCTATAGCACCATTTGTTTTTATTCGCATTATTATAATTTTCATAAATTTTTTATTATGCATTTTTATTTTATTTTTCATATATATGTATATATATGTGTATGTATATTTAATATATAGCTTTTAATTTAAAAAAAGAACAAACTTGTTGTTGTTAGTTAGTTTTTAAGACTTTGCTTTGTTGCTTTTTGGAATGTGTTTTCTAATAAAAAATTCAAGTTCATGGTAATTATGCAGGAGGCGGGTGGAGCTAGAGGGGAATCTTCTGAATCTTAGGCCTGGTCATATATGTATATATATATATCGTTCATTACGTGCGATTTCCATGCTTCAGTTGTGTTTGTTGAGTTTTCCGGTATACTGTATTTGTACTTTGCGTGTGTGTGATTTTGTGTATATATTGTTCAGTTATCAACTATATTTGGTTTATTTAACATTTATATAGATATATTATTGACAGATTATTATGATCATTCGGATTATTGAAAGTTGTGTGATTGATTGATTTAATTTTGATACTCGTTCATATTATCGATTTTGTGTTTCTATAACGCGTATATCGATCTAAAACAATCGATGCTATAGAAGTGCCTATTTTAGCAGTAAAACCCTCCTAAATACTTTTTGTCACAATCGAGATTATTGTTGTACGTACTGTCTGGCCCGGTAAACTCGCAGCGTTGGCCTTGATATCCTTCCGGGCAACTGAAAGATGAAAGATAAATGCAAAATGTATTTTAATGCGATGCAAACACTTTTCGATATCTTCAATAAAAATATACATTAAACATTTATATATATACAGCAGCACATTTAGGTGGCCATGAACCAGCAATTTCCAGCATTTCCCTCACACTTAAGTATATATACAGCAGGAGGAAAAAATAAAAATAAAAATAATGAAAGAAAGGGGAAAAGAACCCAAACATTTAATTAACAATTTCATCATTTATTGATCTTTTTTTTTGTATTTTGCAAACGGCAGCCAAGAAAATGGAAATTCACAAAAAACACAAATGGAAAGAAAAAAGTAAATAGAGTACAATGCGCTTTTTGGGATCGATATTGGAGGGGTTTCACATATATGTACGAGCCGATATATGCATACACACACAGTACGTGAATAATGTATAAAACGAGGCGCCGAAAGACATTATTCACATTGCACACACACAGATACACAGGGGCGAGTTTGTGGAGTTCTAAAATTTTCCAGTTCAGAATTTCGTTGGCTCTCGTGTAATGCGATGCCAAAATTTAACAATTTCCCGTCAGTTTCTCAAGTGCTGCTCTCGGATGGTTAGTTCATGGCTCCTATTCTCTCTGTACGTGTGTGTGTGTGTGTGTGAGTATGTATGTTGGGGTTGTCTTTCGGCTTTTCGACTTTATCAGCTGTCACAGGTTTTATCACAAGGCAGCCACTTGACTTTGGGTTCGAGTCTCGCAGCTGTATCATTACTAAAATAAATTCCTCTACAATCCTTTTTCGAATCGAGTTCAACATATACACATATATATAGTGTACTTATATATATATATATAGATGTATAGCTCGATATCAACTTACGTGCAATAGAACTGATTCAGATCCGGCAACAGAAAGCAGCTGCCGCCGTGAAAGCAAATATCATCCTTGCATGGATAGCCCGAGCTGTGCTCATCCGGCCGCATGGCAACTGTAAAAAAAATATATATATTTAATCAAATTTAACAAATTTAAATAATTATTTTGTATTTACAAAAAACATGTTGTATAAATGTGCTATAAAGTTGCACTCAGAGGAAATTAAATTAAATTAAATAAATTGAATTTTAATAAGTATTTTAAGAATCAAAATAAAAAATTAGGAATCTTCTTAAAAAGAGAGTACTTAAAAATTCTTATTCACATTAAAAACATTCCCTTTTTATTGCTCATAATTTTTGTTGTTTCTCTGAGTGTATAAAGATATAGATAGATAGATTTATGTAGGTTGAGGTATGCATGGATTGCCGCCTTCAAATGTGCCCATAAATTAGAAATGAATTGGAGCGGTGTCTAAACATGGCCGCTTGACAGGTGCACATCAAGTTGTGATGGAAAAGGAGGACAAGGGGAGTGAGTGGGAGGATATATTACCTTGATAAGTATTGATCATGATGCGGCGCTTGTCGATGTTATTGCTGACTTTGTTCTTGGCCCGGCACTCGTATTTGCCCGCATCCGTGGAACCGTTAAAAGAGGGCAAAATGAGCTCGGCACGTTTTCTGCAGGGCAACAAAAAATAAAGAGAGAGATATTATAGAGAAACTTAGAAAAATGATTAAGATTGATTCCTTTACTCACTTGCGATGTTTTAGTATGTAATTGTAATCATTGTCTTTGCGATTTATTGACTTGCCGTCCTTGAACCAGGTCACCTTCGGTGGCGGCCTGCCCTCCACCTTGCATATGATGCGCAGCCTCCGCCCGTTCTCCACTGTCGCGTTGCGCGGCATTGAGAATATCTCCGTAATCGATGC
Organism: Drosophila micromelanica; assembly: GCA_004143825.1. Taxonomy (NCBI): domain Eukaryota; kingdom Metazoa; phylum Arthropoda; class Insecta; order Diptera; family Drosophilidae; genus Drosophila; species Drosophila micromelanica. The sequence goes on along the minus strand of SCDY01000101.1, from coordinate 2,301 downwards.
GTTCTGTGCTGTAAAACAACAACAACAAGCCCAAGCATTAGTGTGAAAAAATCTTCAACCTATACTACACATTGTATAAAGTCGTTTTTTTTTGAATTTTTAAATCTTAAATTCTAATTACTTTGCGCATTTTCGGTGTTTATGCGAAAATTAAACATAAACAAAATATCGCACTAGAAATTATTGAGATTCTTTAAGTTTTTGTTTTTATTTATTTATTCGTTTTTTTTTTTTTGATAATTTGTATTTTATGGCCAGAGACGTCTGCTTAAATTTTTGAACTTAATCGTAAGTTGTTTATGGACTCGATCGTAAAATAAGAATATGACATGACCTGATTTTCAAGGACTAATCACATATATAATTTTGGATATTTTGATGGAAAAATTTTAGCAATTTTTTAATATTTTGATTGGTGATAGCTCACTCAATAATAATTATAATATTTAGTCTCAACAAATATTTGAGTCTTAAGTTACACGTTTATATTTTATGGTCAAGAATGTTAATGTTATCTGACAAGAATTGAATCCAGATCTTTATCTTATCTTTATTGTGTTATTAACTGCACTTCACCAAACTGATTCATAGAGTAGGGCAAATGACTTCTTTTTCACGTGTTTTTGTCTTAGTGGGTTTAGATCAATTTTTAGCATTCGATTTATATTTAAGTTGCCTAATTTTCCCAATTTTGCAGACGGCCAATTACACATTGGCCAATCATTTGCGGGGTGCTGCCAAAAAGTCTCCCTCGCAACGAATTAGTCTCTGAGTCATCTGTTTTTAGAGAATTTGGCAATGAAATGAATAGCCACTTGCCACGCCCACTAGTCACAGTTGTTGGATTTGCTTTAATTAGCCGGCATATCACGTGTCTGGGCCAGGGGATGGACGGGACGGACATCACATGACAATTGTCAAATGCGTGAGTGAATGAATGAATCATCTGAATCGTGTGAAACAATTGGTCAATTAATTTTAAAGCATTTTCTTTTTGCTATCTTTTATCTTTTTATATATGTTTCTATTTGTGATTCTTTCGGCTTTCTCGAATGAAATGCAGCTAAAAAAAACGTTGCATGTGAATTGTTTGCCTGATTATGCAATAGTTTTACGCATGCGAATTTTCCAGCTTAAATTAATATTAATAATGTTAATGATACTGATAATTATAAAGTCTGTATATATTTATATGCTATTTATATATTCAACACTGTCTGCGAATTTTGTGATTTAATGCTAAGCGAATGTTAATTTATGCGACTCTCGCGTGGCCCAGCCGAAAGGAAAATGTTTGTGAAGACGATATTTATTCTATAAAATGTTACATATTAAAAGATAATTTATTGTTTATAATTTATGTTTTTTGTTGGCCAATGCGACGGCCCATAAAACAGCATTTTAATTGTGCGCGTCACTTTCTCACGCTCCCAAATTGTTTTCGCTGCCTTCCTTCCTTCTGCTGTTGCTGCCGATGTGGAGGAGCTTCATACCACCGAATAAAATAAGAATACGATAACCAAAAAAATACAAAATAAAAAGAATACAAATAATAAAACGGCAACTCACACACAAGTGGCTATGGACAGAAGGCGATTAAGAATTGAAGGCAGCACGCAAACAAGTTGACAATTGTCATGCCCAAAAGCCCCAACGAACCTAGGGGCAAGGGGTGCCCCGCTATGGGATGCGGGAGCCCCAAATTCAGCACGCAGTTGCCGGTCGAAGCCTTTTCAAGTTTTTTATTTGTATACTCGTTCACGAGGTGAAAAGAGTATATCGGATTTGTGCAATGTCCGTCTTACTGTTCTTCCGTCTGTAAAATTCGAATTTGCAACAATTTCGACATCTCTCGGATCCATAGCTCCCATACTTCAAACTTCCATAACTTTGTCAAAACTGAACCGATTTTCACGTTTGATGGCTTTTTTTCATCATTTAGCCTATAAATTGAGTCTACATTTAAAATATATGCATTTGCAAAAATTAAATTTTTTGGATTTTTTGGCAAAAATCACAAAGGGGGACCCTTATTCATTTTAAAAAAAAATTTTTTTTTTAATTTAAAATTGCCTATTTTTATTTTAAATCGATTGTAATTGTCATAATTAGTGTAAAAAACAACATTAAAGCCGATTTTGAGGGGGTCAAATTTTTGGTCAAAAATCATGCCAAAATTTACAAAAATTTTAACATGTAAAGCTCTCGGATCCATAGCTCCCATACTTCAAACTTCCATAACTTTGTCAAAACTGAACCGATTTTCACGTTTGATGGCTTTTTTTCATCATTTAGCCTATA
>SCDY01000100.1:85481-187073 GCA_004143825.1 Drosophila micromelanica | reverse complement strand
TTATGGGGTCGGAGATGCTTCCTTCTGTCTGTTACATACATTTGCACAAAACCATTATACCCTTTTTTACCCATTTTCAATGGGTTCAGGGTATAAAAATGAATCAAATACAACGAATATGAAACTACACCTTTCAATATTAAAAAAAAAGAAAGGTATTTTAATTTGTACCTTCTCCTCAAGTTGCTTTTGATGTATAGTAATTAGTCGCATTATTATTAACATTAATTATAATATAAAATTTGTTTTAGAATGCATTTAAAAAAAAAAAACGTTGGCTTGAAGCAATTATTTGTTTTGGAAACCTGGGTTTAAAACTCAGGATAATTTCTTGGCCACAGCTTTTAAAAACTTTGAGTTTTAGTTCTTTATGCCATATCCTATATATCCCTTAAAATTTAATAAATAAGCATTAAAATATGAGTTCCTATATCCTTAAATTTGCTTTTTATGCAATTAGTCAGGCTTAACTTTAGTTTAGATTTGTAATCACAAAAAATAGTTTAATATAAAAAAAAAACAAAAATCATTGCCGCATATTTTAAATGACAACAAAAGAAAAAGGTTGCTTTCTCATATTTCTAGACTAGTTGTATAAATTTATGTTAAACAAATCGCTCGCAAATTAAAGAATTGTACACAAATCGCTCGCAAATTAAAGAAATGTACACTATGGACAATGCTCATAAAAGCAATTTATTATTTGCGAGCAAATACAACATATCCAGAAAAAGATTGTATTTGGCAGCTTACCAAGTTGTAAATGGAGACCATTTGATTCTGCTGCAATGGCAACGCCTGATTTCCCTGCTGTGCTGCAGCTGAAGCCTGCGCTGCTAATGCGGCTGCCTGCTTGCGATTCTGCTTGTTAATGGCCTTCACCTTGGGCCGATCGCTAATTGCAGTGCTCTGCAGCACTTCCGAGGAGTGGGTAATGGTGCCAGAGCCGCCAGTATTGAGCTGCATGCACAGGGCAAACCACACATCATTAGTTAATCTTGGAGAAAATCTATTAATCTTACCGCTGGAATTTGGGAGGCGTTCTCGTTAGCAGTGAATGTACTTTGATTGCTGTCATTGGCAGCGGCAACTGCAAGCAAAAGATTACGTTTACGATGGTTGCATGGTTGAAACTTTTTCTGTTTTAGTTTTTCAACATACCTTTCTGTGTGGCTTCCAAGGTTGCCTCGCTACCATCGCTAGCCTCGCATGGCGCATCAAAGCCCCGTCGTCTCTGCAAACGCAGTTCGTCTCCAGCACAAGCAAGCTGTTGTTGTTGCTGCTGCTGCAGCAGCTGCAGCTGCTGATGTTGCTGCTGCTGCTGTTTATCATCCTCACCTAGTGGCTGTGAGCGCACTTGCTCGGAATGCTGTTCAAGCGGCAAATCAATTGCCTCCAGCGGTAAGTCAATAGTCTTCAGCTCGTTTAAAAGCTGGCGATTCTTGCGGGAGCCAACGCCCTTCAGCTTTGGCTGCTGTTGCTGTTGTTGTTGTTGTTGCAACACGGGCTGTTGACAGACGGTGTGCAAGAGAACGGGCGGCGCTGGTGGTGCCTTTTGCGGCGGAGTTAGCGAGTTGATGTGTTCCATGTCCAGATCAAAGTGCTTGCAGGGCACCAGCTGGGCACCAGTTGGCGGCAGTGTCGTTTGCTGCTGTTGCTCAAAGCCGGGCTGCAGATGAAACAGACGCGACTTGGCAATAAGCCCCTCCTGCTGTTGTGCGCTGAGTGTAGTCAGATCAATGCCACCGCCACCGGTACCACCCACTGCAGCAGAGACATACTCTTCAGTGGCTGTGCCATCGGTAACGCTAGCGGCAGTTGCTGCCGTCAGCTGAAGCTCACCGGCATCCAGAAAATCACCAGTTCCCAGGGCCACAATGTTGTTGGGGGTATTGCCGCTGAATTGCTGCTGATACAACAGTTGCTGATTGTTGGCGCGTGCTGCTTCGGACACCTCGTGCAGGCCGGGTGGAGCGTTCAACTGTTGCATCTGCAATTGATGTTGGATCTGCTGCTGCAATATCTTTTGCTGACGCATTTGATTCACTGTCTGGGCGTTCGCAGTTAATTCTGCGGGTGAGATGTGCGGATAGCGAAAGAGGAGCTCCACAACGCGTGTGTGGCCACCCTTGGAGGCCTCGATCAGCATTGTACTATTGTCCTTGAGCTTGTGAAACGGATCGGCATTGTTCTTAAGCAACAACTCAACCACAGACTGATGGCCACCGGCACAGGCCAGCGAGAGGGGAGTGTGATCATTGCTGGTCGTTTGCTTGTTGACATTGGCGCCTTTTTGAATGAGGAACTTGACGGTGCACAAGTGACCAGCACGACAGGCCTTCATCAGTGGCGTTCGTCCACCTTCGGACTCGTGCTCCAGTTCAGCGCCATACGACAAAAGCACACCAGCAGCATCTGTGTGCCCATTCTCGCAGGCATGCGTCAGTGCTGTGTCTCCGGTTTGCGTCTCAGCATGGACATTGGCCTTGTTCTGCAACAGGAAACGCACCAGATCGGTGTGTCCCTCCTGTGAGGCTTCCATTAGCGGCGTGGAGGCGCCCAGCTCTAGGTTAGCGCCTCCGTTGATCAGAAAGGAGGCCACCTCGCTAAATCCACCACAGCAGGCAAGCGTGAGTGCAGTTTCCTGGGTTTCCTCAGTGGTGGCATTAATGTTGGCACCCTTTGAGAGTAGTAGTGAGACCATTTCCTCGTGACCTTCACGTGCTGCCTCCATTAGGGGCGTGTAGCCTTCATCATTGACCTCCTCAATATTGGCGCCGCGCTCAATTAATAGCATGGCAAGCTCCACATGACCGCCACAGGCTGCCAGGGTGAGCGGCGACTCAAATGAATCGGTTGGCATGTTAACCTGAGCTCCAGAGTCCAATAATAAACGCGCCACCTCCACATGTCCATCCATCGAAGCCTCCATTAGTGCGGTATGCATTTCATCAGTTTTATGCTCCTGATCAGCGCCAGCTTGTAGAAGGAATCGCACCATATCCAAGTGACCCTTGTAGCAGGCTAATGTAAGTGCGCTCTCCTTGAACTCATTCGAATGGGTATTGATGCCGGCACCATGCTCCAGCAGCACCTGCAATGCAATTCATTTAATAAGCGTTTATATTTTTTTAATGCTTATAGAAAATTCTAATAAATAAATATATGCATCAGATAAGATCAAACTAAATCATGGAAAATACTTGTCCATATGCCGAAATCAGTAACTCGATTTTCGAAAATGGCAGCAAACTTCTCAAATCTCGGATTTTAATCACTTGCCAGTTTTCAAAACATTACGATGGTAATAGCAATAAAAATAATAAATTTAACACATATTTACCTTGGCAACTTCCACGTGGCCAGCAGAAGCAGCTTCCATAAGCGGTGTGTGTCCATTTTCATTCTGCTCCTCAACGTTAGCATTATGTTTTAGCAGCACTTTCACAACGTCCACCTGACCGCCGGCGCAGGCAAACATTAGCGGCGTATTTCCGGTCGCACAGTGCGCATTCACATCGGCATTGTGGCTGAGCAGCAGCTTAACAATGTCCAAGTGTCCAGCCGAAGCAGCTTCCATTAATGGCGTCGAGTCCTTTTGCCCTTTGTCTTCCACCTGTGCTGCTGACATAGCCAGCAGAACCTATTGAATACACACAAAATTAAATGATTCGCTGAAACACTTTTAAAGCGATTCACTGTGAAAACTTGTCTTCCTATCAAATTAATGGGAGTTTTTATTGAAGCTGCTGCTGCTACTTCTGCTATTTCTACCACTTTATCGAATTATCGATATCTTGATAATTTCGAATGACAAATCTGTGAAAAATGAAGTTGCCACTCGGATAATTGAAATGACATTGCCACACAGGTAGGTGTCATGATCTTTTCGAACACTGGCAAATCGAACAGAACCAATTTCTATGGAAATGCTTGTCAAGGCTTACGTTGTAGCTGTTAGATTAATAAATCACATCACACACAATTATGTGGTGTATTGACGGTTTTGATGGTTTTGAGGAGTTAATTACTTACTAAAAAAAGAGTAAATTAAAACATTTTTTTTGCATTATTAACGTACAGAACATAGCAATGAGCCACTTTGAAAACGTTTCTTTAATTTAATGTGGTTGCAACTCCTAATCCTCATTGTCTAAAATCTCTAGGCAATTTACATATGTATATTCAAGACAAGCTTCCCAGCTAGAGAAATTTTTACTTTTAAAACATACCTGTGCCAGCTCATAGTAGCCCGCAGAACAGGCCATCGACAACAGGGACTCGCCCTCATCCGTGGAGGCTGCTGCCTCGTTCAAGTTGCCCTTGCAGAGCAATCGCTTCACCGTGTTGACATCGTTGTCCGCGCAGGCGCTGGCAAGGCTGCGCGAGAAACCACTACTGTGAATTGTAGGTTATTGAGATCAATATGAGTATTCGTATATAAAAGATGCCCACCCACATGGAACTCTCTTCTACTCACTTTTTGTCGCGCGGACTGTTGGCACAACGCATTTTCGTCAGCGCCTGCTTGGTCTCATCGATCGCATGGGTTGCGTGACGCAGTACGGGGGCTTTCTCGTTAGCGGCTGCCTCCAGAAGGGCCGTAAGGTTACTAGAGCGTTTGTTGTTGGGCTCAAGCAGAAAGTTCTTAACCGCATCCTCGTCGTCATCCTCGTCATCGATGTCCTCATCATCGGCATCGTTATCTTGCAAAACATCTGTTAAATGGGTTTAAGATGAATACATTATTTAGTTGTTTTTAATTTAGTAAGTATCAAAATGTGCTTACCAATCTCTTCATCTTCTTCTTCGTCATCACCTTCAGATTCATCTGAATCCTCAGATTCTTCTTCCGTCTCGTCTTCATCTTCACGCACTTCGCCCTCCTCGTGCGGACAGCTATCGTGATCAGACTCTGGAATATCATCCTGAAAGCAGAAAAACAGCACAAATTTTATTGTATTTTTTATATATACTTGCATATCAGAAAATTGTTCAATATTTGTTATATTTGTTTCGTGCTCGTCAGTAAGAGGTGAGTAAAGAAGTATTATATTAAAGCTGAAACTAATCAGTGGAGCACTTAATAGAGTACATTCTTGTTGTCTAAGGCCAGCAATGTGATGCTTTGTGTGTTTTTACAGAATCCAATTTTTAGTGGTAGTAGAGTATTATTATTTTTGTTATTATTATTTAATTATTATTTAACAACCCATTTCGGTTTGCAGTTGGGTTTATTAACTATATTGATATTGGTAGCTTTAGTCAAAGTGCATATACAAATAAAAATATGTAAATCATTTTGGCCAAACTTTCAAACTATATATTTTTTAAACCTATTAAGCAATTGGTTAAGAGATTTTTTGTTTAGGTTTAGTTTGGGATCAGTAAAAAAGCTGCTAATTCAAAATGTAAACAAAACGAATAAAAGGTAAAAAAAATTGCTAACAAATTCTTTGAACGCTTTTAGGCACTTATAACGCGAAACTTACCAGGAGATCTGGCCTTAAACACAAGAATGCCAATAGGATCTACAAATAAAGAGAAACGTAAGAAACATACATAAATAATAAAAATAACGAAAGCTAAAAATGCATGTATGTAAATTAATCCCATTTTACAATAGGGTATCCCGTATACGGTTTGATCTGGTTTTGATAATTTTCTTGGCTTGAAATTCAAGGAAACACATGTTGATTATTACTTGAAGAAAGGACTGCAACACAATGTCCATGGTGGATAATGCACGCCGTACCAAATCTTTAAATGATGCACGCATAATACTAACAAAAATTAACGAATTTACCGTTCTTGGATGGTATGAGTAGTTGTCAGATTATCAAATACAATTAGAACAAGAATTTTTTTGAGTTATTTAAATTGTCAAAGATCATGAAATATGACTACAATTACACAGCCTTGTTGTTTTAAATTTAAGTTTGCTCGCAAATATTTTGCGTTTTATTTTATTTTTTATTTGTTAAAATAATATTTCGATTTGAGGCAATTCTTTTAAAAGGCAGCGTTGCCAGATTTTTAGAAAAAGTGGCAACTTACAAAAATATACCAACATCAGCAAACACCATGAAATTATTGTTGGCCGTGTGCTTTTTGCTTTCATTTATTATCATTTCCATTTTATTTCATTTCAACGCCAATACACATGCAATATTGCGGTTGTGTTGGTGCGTGCGTGAGCTGTGCGCTTGCCTGCGGTTGGTTTAGTATATTTTTTTATTACAAATTTGCAAGTCAAAGGGGAGAAGCAAAGAAACGGTTTCTTTGGAATTTAAAGAATCGTATGAGTCATTTCATTCAGTTGCACTGTTTCGAAGTACATGTGTATGTACGTTATATATGTACATACATCGATTTTAGCACATACATATATAGACGCACATGTTGTACCCTCTGTCTGTCTCTGTGTATGTGCGCCCACGCCTAAATTACTAAGGGGATTCATGCTTCAATCCCGACATATGTATGTATATTCACACATAATTTATGCTTAATGCAAATTGTTACGAGGTCAAGTATTGCCCATAACCTTAATAATTAATACATATGTATGTACATGCATTATTACATACATAAGTACATCCATGCAGAAGTAGAAATTTTAAAGAACAAAATCCGAACGAGTTCAATCGCCGTCGCTGCCGCTACGGCCACGACATGCGTTTTCTGTTACTCGTGCGTTTGCTTCTCCTTTGCTTGCTTTTTTCTCGTTTCGGGCGTTGGAGTGCGTAAATGTGTCGGTCAATATGTATTTATATTGAGGGCCTTGTCTGTGTGTTGTGTATATTTAAGGAAATTAAATATATATGTATTTTTTAAACTCAAAAATTGTGAATTGACCTTTTGAAAAATATTTTTTTATTTTGTATATAGTATTAATCGGTCATTACACTCAACGAACATTTTCTACGTTGATTATCTTTTTTATTATTATGTTTTGTGTCTCTTATTTTGCTTTGTAGTTTTCTGCAATTGCTCTTCACACACGATTTCACTCAAAAAAGAGAAACACAACAACAATGTGATGAAGGCAGCCTGGCGTTGCCAGACTGCTGTAAATTTAACCTGCAAACTCAGCGACATTCAGAATGATAATCCAACAACAAAAACATAATGATTAGATGGGAATACATGAAAAAATTCATTAATAACCCGTAAGAAAATAAAACAGAAAATATACACTAGGGGATCAGTTTAATAGTGAATTGAACGGAGAATGAGTATTTATAAATAAAATAACAAAATTGGGTGATGACCTTTCAAACATACACACATATGTAGAGTAAACCATATTTATTTATATTTTGTGATATATCCACAAAAAGCCAGACAAAGAAATATTTGCGCACACACACCCAAATACTAACTAAGCGCAGCAACACCAGCAGCAGCTGCACAGCTGATTTTCGTTTCTTTGTATGTGTGTTTCTACTCACACACACCAGCATGACAAATGTAATTCACAATGCACCGAGTAAAGAAGAAGAAAGACTAAACAACGAGTCATATTTGTTACTTGAAACGGGTTCTTCAGCATACTCAACTGAGTGTGGGAGAGAGGGAGAGGTTAAGAAAAACGTTTTGAGCAACGTGTATATCATATATTGATTCGGCATTAGAAGCGAAAAGTCATTTGGAATTTTTTGCTAAATAGGAAGCTGTTTTATCGGGCAAAAGTAATGATTAAAAATATTAATTATCGGAAGTCAAACTCTCGTATTCTTTTCTGCTAACTTATTATTAAGTCTATATTTTTAAAATTGTATAATAAATTCTTACAAGAATTGGCAAATATTAACATAAGTTAATAAAATTTGTTGCTTACGCCCTAATGCGCAGCCTGGATTTTACAAATTTTTTAAGATAAAGTAATATTTTCGTTGGGAATAACTTGTTTTGTGGTTCAAAGCTAAATTAAAATTCTTCAATTCAAGAAATAATCTTTTAACGTTACTTTGTAATAAAATGCGCCAAAATGAGTTAAACAAATACACAAAGCCAAAGGTGCAAAATTATGACGTGTTATTAAAAGTTCTTATCAAAAAAGTTCTGGTGCATTTTTAACGGGAATGGTGGAATATTGCTGTTTTGTCAGACAACACATAAGGTAACAACAATTGTTGATAAGAGAGCAAGTACCGAAAGCACCGTTGTGGTGAATCACTTGTTACGTTGTTCAAAGAACTGGTTACCTGCGACGCAAGCAGCTTAATAATATGCGAATATGAGTTGATAGACAACAACAGAAATACAAATAAATGAAAAGAAACCCTGATATTTGTATCGATCTGCTCTCACCACTTATTCGCAATAATTACACAAAGCAAAAACGTATAAACAAAATTTTGTTTAGTTTTCACCTCAAATACGCAATAAATACAAATAAAAACATTGGGTATGTGCTTTCTTTTCATCTCTTTGCACACTCACCTCTGAGACAGACTCCTCCTCCGATTCGGATAAATCTGTGGTGACCGGCTGCGGATAGAACTCGGTATCTGTATCCGTATCCGTCGTCGTTATAATGTTCTGCAGTGCCGACGAAATCGCATTCACAATGCCCACCGACGACGACAGCGGCGAGGAGTTTGACGACGTCGACGATGATGAAGATGAGGCGGCTGCGGTGCCGGAACGATTCGCAGCGGCTGCAGCAGCGGCGGCGGCAGCAGCAGCGGCAGCGGCGTTCGATATAGCGCCCACATCCTTCAGCTTCTGCTTGAGCACAGCGACAGCCGTCGCCGCCGAGCTGCCCGTTGGCTGCGCAGCAGCTGCGCTAGCGCCCGCATTGCCGTCGGCCGCAGCGGCAGCAGCGCCCATCAGCAAAGTTGTTGCTGCGAATTTCAAATGCGCCGCATCCTTGCTGCCAGTTGCAGCTCCCGTTGCCGCTGCAGATGCATGCGCGGGAGTGGCATTTTGCTGCTGCTGCTGTTGCAGGGCCACCTGCCGCTTGAGCGCTGCGTAGGCGGCACGCGTCTTCTTGGAGCTGCTGGGTGTGGGGGCGGGCGCGGAGGCGACAGCTGCGCGAAATTTAGCAGCTGCTACGGCGTTTGTTGTTGGTGCACTCATTGTTGTTGTTGCCGTTTCACTTGTTGTTGTTGTGCTGCTTCTTGTTGTTGTTGCTGTAGTGGCGGGCATAGGCGTGGCTGTGGGCGTGGCTGCGGTTGTGGTGCCAGCTGTAACAAAGGCGGCCGTCGCATCGCTCTGGCCGTTTGTTGATGTTTTGCTGGCAGCCGTTTTAGACATTTTGTTGTTGTAACTGGTAGTACTGTTAGTATTGGCAGTGGCTAACAGGCTGTTGTTGTTGTTGTTGCTGTTAACTTTTAACCTGACACTTGTATTGTTATTGTTATTGCTGATTGTGCTCTTCTTCTTCAATTGAGCCAGCTCAGCTGCAGTTGTATTCGTTGTCAGATCCTTAGCAACAACACTCTCATGCTTGGCAGTTATCTTCTTCTTACTGCTGCTGTTGTTCTTAATGTTGTTTGCAATGAGCGCAGCCGCTATCGAGTGTCGGGCGGCTGCGATGCGCGGACCGTTATAGTTCACCTGTCTGGCAACGCTGCTGTTATTGTTTTTTGTTGAAATTCTTTGTGTTGTTATTGTTGTAGCTGTTTCTTCTGCTGCTGTTGTTGTTGTCTTTGTTTTGTTTTTACTCAAATAGGCAGAACGCACGTTATTTAAATTCAAGTTCAAGTCATCGCCATCATGATTTTTCGCATCATTATTCATTTTCCGTCGTCGATTCGGGCTTCCAATTAAATCAATTCACGCGTGCTTTTTCCGTGTACAAATACGAATTTTTTTTATTTTTAGGTAAACAAAATATTAAATAATAAATTACTTCAAAAAATTTGACATTTTGGGTTTTTTTTCTTTTCTCAATTCGCCATCGACAAAAACGCCAAACACAACTTCTTAAAATTTGTATTTATTATTATTTCTCACTAAGCGTGCTGCGTTTTTATCGATTTCGTTGAGGAACAGAACTAGATATTTATATATGTATGTGGATTTGCGAGAATGCATTTAAGAGACACACACACGCACATGCATTGGCAGATCGCAACCGTATGGCAACGCTACACATTCTTTCACTTCTTTAGCTTGCACACTCATTCGTTCGCTGTTGTATATATGTATGCATATATGTGCACACATATACATGCATACATACATATACATTTATACTCGTTTTCCGTTTGCTTAATTCACGTTTTCGTAGTAGCTTATTAATAAAAAAATAGGCAAAGAAAATTCACAGGTAATGTGGAAAGGAAAACAATTATTTTAAACTTGAATATTTTTTTTTTAAGTTTTGCAGCCTTTCGGTTGGGCTAATCGATGCGCAATTTGGTAAATTGGACGCTGAACACAGCGTGCTTTTATGTTTTATATAATCACGTCAAGTACACAAATTGCCGGTTGCTTGCCACATTTTAGACGATTTTTAATTTGTGTATATAAATATATTTAAATTGCAGCATTTTATTTATAAAACTTTTTCGAGCATTTTCGACTTCGCCCCAAAACGAGAGCGCAGGCAAAAATCACTTTACACATTTTACAGCGAACGAAACCGAACGAACGTCGCACGTCGAAGCGAGATAACAATGGGCAACCAGCATGTCGGTGAGCACAACATTGTGTATGCGCAAGCGAGAGGACGCTACTGAGTCGAGCGAAACCACAATCACACGCACGCCAAAGTCGAATAGCAGGCGGACGACGATGAAGGCAAATTGAGCAACTAAGGGAAAATTTTTCTTCGCTACTATTCCGATGCAATTTTTCACAAATTTAACGCTGCGCGAAGGCTTGAAAATATGCACAGCATGTAGGGCACAGATTATGCAATACTTTTACGATAGTTTCGCGTATTACCGTAGCAGATTTTTGGCAAATAAATAAATTTTTCAGCAGCTTTAAAATTCACTGTCTGTCATTCAGAGTTTCGGATCGCCATATTATTCCCGGATATTGAATTGAACTAGAACGCAACGGAAAAATGAACCAGTTGGTTTCATCGCTTGCGTTACGTTAGCGACTTGCACGGCGTTACGTTTCGAAATGCGATTTACACTGCACCCGACAGGATATCTTAATAAATCGCAATAATTGGAGATTTTTCTAGTTGCTATGTTATATTTTATTTTATTTTATTATAATAATTGAAGTCAACAATTTTAATTTGATAGGTCATATATTTTAATGGGGTAAATTAGTATAGCATAGTATGGATATAGATGTAATAAATATGCAAAAACATTGCAATTTTTAAGAAACCTATATACAAAATAAACAAATTACTTGACAGTATTCTATTTGCACAGCGTACTTTGCTTAGCTCGTAAATACCAAGCTGTCACAAATTAATCGAAGTTATCAGCAAAACAGCTGAACCACAAGTGAAGCATGAAACTGCACAACATATAAAGAACAATAATAACGTAATATTTTCTGTTGTAATTGTTGTTTTATTTTGTCTTTATTAATATATGGCATATAATTATATAACTGAATTGTATTTTTTTTTTTCAAGATATATTGTGAAAGTCGTTACTAGCTATCGCATGCTAGTGCCGGCGATAGTTGTACATCTCTATCACGCACATATATATTTTCAATTGTCAACTACGTGTCCACACATTGCTTCTCTCCTGTAAACTTGGCAAAATGCATACCGTGTTAACCCGAGGAAATGCAACCGTTGCCTATTCCTTGAGCGTATTGGCGTGCTTGACGTTCTGTTGCTTTGTGTCGACGGTTTTTCTCGATTACCGAACCGATGCGAACATAAAAATTGCACGGGTACTGGTGAAAAATGTTCCCGACTACGGTGCATCGCGAGAGAAACATGATCTCGGTTTCGTGACATTCGATTTGGAAACGAACCTGACGGACATATTCAACTGGAATGTGAAGCAACTGTTTGTCTATCTGACGGCCGAATATAAGACTGCCTCGAATCATTTAAACCAGGTTGTACTGTGGGATAAGATCATTCTGCGTGGCGAAAACGCTGTGCTTGACTTCAAGAATATGAACACCAAATATTATTTCTGGGACGATGGCAACGGTCTGAAGGATAACAGGAATATAACGCTATCGCTCTCATGGAACATCATACCCAACGCCGGACTACTGCCGTCGGTGCGATCGACTGGAAAGCACATATTCAAATTTCCAGCCGAGTACTCGACATCCATTTAATAGTCGAACTTTGTAATTTAATGTATATTTGCACTTAAATAAAATCATTTATATTAAATACACATAAACACATTTACGCAAATGTTCATTACGAGTTGGAGAAGCGAGCGAAAGAAACTTGACAATTTACATTTTGTGAGAGTGTACATTGATACTGATACTGAACGTGAATGCATACTTTTATGGATACTAAGACATTTTAAAATTTTACATAAACTCATAGCCGCCATCGTCAAAGTTGCGATTACCCACCATGGGACCGCCGGCGCCCATTTGGTTCGGTTGTCCGCCCATCTGCGGACGGAACTGATTGCCGGGCGTTTGATGCTGGAGCAGCTGGCGCAGGCCGGGATTGTTGTTGCCCAGCATGGGACGCACGATGCGCTGCTGCTGCTGTTGGGGCACCTGTTGCTGCTGCTGCTGCTGCAGCTGCTGTTGCAGACTGGGATTGGCAACGGGCACGCCCAGCGGCATGCGCTGCTGCTGTTGCTGCTGCTGCATCATATTCATCTGCATTTGTGGCTGCATCGGCATGCCGCCGCCCCCATTGCCGCCGGGACCGCCGCCCATTTGCATATTGAGTTGCGCATATTGATTGTAATGCGGCTGCTGCTGCTGCTGCTGCGAGTTGTCCTGCTGCATTTGTTGCTGCTGTTGTTGCAATTCCATCGGCGATTTACCCTGTTGCTGCATCATTTGTTGCATTTGCTGCTGCGGCGGCATTTGCTGCTGCTGCTGCTGTTGTTGTTGCTGCTGTTGTTGTTGTTGCTGCTGTTGTTGTTGTTGCTGCTGCTGCTGCTGCATGCTGCCGTGCGACTGCTTTTGCTGTATAACCTTGCGCAAGCGCTCCACAAACATGGACTGATTGTTGGGTATGAAGCCCAGGAAGGCATTGCGATCGGGCGTGTACAGCAGGATGAGCACCTTGATGTCGCAGGCGGGCGCATTGGGCAGCGCCGAGAAGTGCACGCAGCCAGCGAAGCCGGATGTCATCATTTTGGCCAGCGAATCGAGCGCCTCGCCGGGCGTCGGACGAAACACGACCATTTTCGAGTCCTTCAAAAACTGCCCGCCAATGTTGCCCACCAGATGTTTGGGCATCAGTTGCATCAGCAGCTTGGGCGGCCAGTTATCCGCCTTGATTTCGGGCTCACCATCCTTGCTGTTGGTGCAAACGGTGCACTGCAGCGAATGTGGTATCTTTTGCTGATCATTTTTCGCCTTCTCAGCCCATTCCAGCACACCGGTCCAGATCTTTTCGCGCAGCGATGATTGCTCCTGTGGCTGCTGCTGCTGCTGTTGTTGTTGCTGCTGCTGCTGCTGCTGTTGTGCCAGCTGCTGTTGTTGTTGATTGGCCTGCTGTTGCTGCTGGGGCCCCGCCTGTTGCTGCAACGTGGACACATTTCCAGCACTGGAGACAGCTGGCATCATGCTGGCATTGGCATTGGGATTTACCTGTTGCTGTGAATGCTGCTGCTGCTGCTGCTGTTGTTGCTGCTGCTGCTGTTGTTGTGCCAGCTGTTGTTGCAGTTGATTAAATTGCTGATGGTTCAGCATTTGCAATCTTTGTTGCTGCTGCAACTGTTGTTGTTGCTGCTGCTGCTGCTGCTGTTGCTGCAGCGAGTTGACCGTTTGATTGGGCGGCGCATTTATGCGCGATATTAGCGCCGAGTTGGGATTCTGGTTTTGCAGCGGCATATTGTTTCCGCCCGCCTGCATGAACGCCGGACGCTGGCCAGGCTGATTCGGGTACATCCAGCGATTTTGGCCGGGCACAACATTTTGCTGAAAGTTTGCATTCTGCATTTGATTGGGCACAAATTGCTGTTGCTGCTGCTGTTGTTGTTGTTGTTGTTGCTGCTGTTGTTGTTGCTGCAGCAGCTGCTGCTGTTGCTGGGCGGTCATCAGACCTGTCTGAGCTCCGGCGCCAGGTTGCTGCTGTGGCTGTTGCTGCTGTTGTATGGAGTTCATGTTCATCACCTGCTGCTGCTGCTGTTGTTGCTGTTGCTGTTGCGGAGGACCAACCGGTTGCTGCTGTTGCTGCTGCTGTGCTGGCGTCGTGTCCATGGCTATGCCCTGGCCCTGTCCCGCCTGCTGTGCATTTGGATTATTGTTCATTGCTGCGGCTGCTCCTTGGGCTTGTGGTGCGTTCATTTGATGCTGCCCAACGGCTGAGCCAGCCACGCTGCTGGCCATGCTGTTCGGACTGGGTGCCCGCTCTTTCAGGCTGTAGCCCTTGAGCAGCACCAAGTGCCGAATGTTTTTCGCATAGTTTTTGGTCGTGATCGGCTGATCGCCGTCGGCCTTCATGTAGAGCTTGAAGAGTATTGGAATTTTACGTGGCGCGATAATGGACAGATTTATCTTGCGCTCGTTGAAGAGTGCGGCCAGCTGTTCACAGGACTTGCCCTTGTATTTCCAGGATTCGTTTGCGACCATCTGATACGGCGGACTATTGCATATTAATATGCAATGGCGCTGCAGATTTGTCTGCTCCAGCATGTGTCGCCGCTCGTTGATCTCATCGAAACAGCCGTGGGCAGCGGCAAGACCCTCGGCCATGTGGCCATGTGATTCCATGCCGCCACCGACCAGCGGCAGGCGCTCGATCGTCTCAATCACTTTCTGAGGCTGCACGAAAGGGCCGTAGGTGGTGCACGTCGGCTCCAACAGGTTGGAGGCGGTGCGGTATATAACAATGCCGTAGAGCGTTGCGTAGCGGTCCGCAATCAGGAACTCGCGCTCATCAATTGAGCCCTGGGTGAAGTGCTCCAAAGTCGGCAAGATATAGTTGGTTTTTAGCTCGTTTATGTAGGCGCCGTTGATAGCGCTGCTCTCTATAACGAACATCACATCGGCCAGTGTTAGCTGATCCACCTCCATGTTGTGTACGCGACCAAAAAGCGGCTTTCTAGAGATATTAAATAAAACCTATACTATGAATTTAGCCCGACTTTTAATCCATATCAACACTTGCTGGCGAACTATCGATTGCTTGCACTGCTCTGGAAAAGAAAAAACACAGGCAGGGCTGCATTTGTGATGATTTCGAACCTGTATATATCGATACGATTGCAACGATTGGAAACTATTATTATCATCATTATCCTAGTCAACAAAGATTTCAGTCTGACCAACTATCGAATTCCTCGCAAGTTGATAAGATACACAATAAAAACATAAGAAAAATTTTATTCCATTAACAAAATCATAATAATAGGTGTACAATCGATATTGTCTGCTTAGACTGTGTATCGATAGTTGACAATATTTTCTGCTCATCTCTCTTTCGCGTTTATGTTTGTCAAAACAAAAATTAAAAATGAAAAAAAAATTTATTTAATTATTGTATAATTAGCGCCCAATCAAAATAACCGCAAAATGCGAATGTAAATAACGTCCTATTGTGCTTCTGTGTATGTGTGTGTGTGTGTGTCTCTTTAACTTACTGCGTGCAAAGTAAACTGTTTGTCGTCTGAAAAATCCTACCCCTAGTGCAAAAAAAAGGAAAGAAAAATGAACAAGTTGAATACTCTACGCACTTGTGCTGGCCTCAGCTAAAGGCAACAAAAATATTATAATATACTCGTTAGGCAGCCAAATCAAGAAACAGCAATAATGCTGCAATACAAGAACGCGAGCGCCGCCAGCGTTGCCACAGTGGTCAATAACAATAGCAGTGGTCAAGCGGCCACTGGCACGCCCACCGCGCCCGCCAAGGCTACGCCAGCCATAACGAATGCGAGCGCTTCGTCTGGCGCCCCGCAAATGCAGCAGATTATAAACATACATCAAATGGCGGCGCCGCCGACGCCACAGTTTGTGCAGCAAGCGGGCGGAGGCGCCGCCACAGTCGCTGGCCTGCCGCAGAACATGTTCCAAATCGTGCAGCCCATGGGCATGCAGACGGTCAACATAGACGGACAGGAGGCCATCTTCATACCCAATCTAAACGCCCAACTAGCCACCGCCCAGGCAGTCAACATCAATGGCCAGCAGGCGTTCATCACGCCCAACGGACAGATCGTGCGTGCGCCTCAAGCGCTGCCAGCGCACGATCCCTCGCAGACGCAGCTGTTCACAATACCGGGCACGAACATACAAATACCGCTGGCGAACCTAGTGCAACAGCAGCCGCAGTCGCAGCAGCAGTCGCAGCAACAACAGCCACAGCAGCAGCAGCAGGCGCAACAGTCGGCAGTTCAAGCACAGCAGCAACAGCAACAGCAGCAGCAGCAGCAACAACAAACCTTCTCCATTCCGGGCACCAACATACAGATCCCGGCATCTGTGCTGGGCCCAGCGCCCACCACAATCAAGCTGGAGAACGGACAGACGCTGCAGAATATTCAATTGCGGGCTGCGGCCCCGGGCCCGGCACAACAACTGCTGCAATTTCCACAGCCGCAGCCGACGGCGCCCACACTGCAACAAACGGTGGCCGTGCAGATACCCGTGCAAACGGCCAACGGCCAGACCATCTACCAGACCGTTCACGTGCCCGTGCAGGCGGCAGCTGCGGCCGCGCCAACGGCGCAGCCAACGCTGTCCAATCTGACGCAATCGATCCAGGCGCTGCCCGCCTCCTTGCAGCAGGCGGCAGCCCAGATGCAGATCATACCGCAGTTTGCTCAAATCGCCCAAATTGTGACGCCCAACGGTCAAATCCAACAGGTAACATTTTAGCACAAATGGGAAAACCGGTCTACGCGGGGATTGTCTATAAACCTAGATTATTAACTGAGGTCCGAATATTCGAAGTTGATCTCTGTATGTTCAATCTTCAATTTTCAAGACAAGAAATTTTCAACTATAGTTTTTTGAAACTCGTGAAAATTCGCGACAATCGACAAAAGAATTTTGAAATGTAATCCAAAACCAAATTTTCAATCAATTTTGTCATGATTTGTCCTTTAAAGTGATTTTCGAAAACTTTACTTATTTTCGAAACTTTACTTATTTTCGAAAAGTTTTTTTTTTAAATTTTGCAAATTTAACGAAATTTGTTCAACGATTCAACTTTGTCCAAACTAAATCGATTTCCATTTTGTTCATGGTTAAGTTCTGGATTAACAATATATATTTCAAATATATTCAGATAAGCTATAAATTTGATTTTGTTTGTATATATATTTGTGTACGCAGGTACAACTGGCACCGTTGAATGCCTTAAACTATTCGCAGCTGCCGCCGAATGCGAATATCATACACATACAGAATCCGCAGCAGCAGCAGCAGCAGTTTTTGCAGCCACAGGCTCAGCTGCAGCAGCAGCAGCAACAGCAGCAGCAAGCGTTACAACAGCAGCAACAGGTGCAGCAACAGCAACTGCAGCAACAGCAAACGCAGCAACAACAACAGCAACAACAGCAGCAGCAGCAACAACAGCAACAACAGCAACAACAACAACAGCAACAGGCGGCAGCAGCAGCTGCTGTACAACAGCAACAGCTCTTCAATGCCATCAACGAGGCGGGCGGACAATTGCCCGCAAATCAACCGATAACCATAACAAACGCACAGGGGCAACAGTTGACGGTGATACCCGCCCAGCAGCTGCAGCAGTTGCAACAGTTTCGGGCAAATCAAAATGCAGCGGCTGCTGCTGCTGCTGCCGCAATGCAGCTGCAGACGAGCAATCTGCAGGCGCTGCCCATACAGAATATACCCGGGCTGGGCCAGGTGCAGATCATACAGGCGAATCAATTGCCAGCGAACATGGCGGCCAATTTCCAACAGGTGCTCACCCAGCTGCCCATGCCCATGCAAACGACGACGACAGCGACAACAGCAGCAGCCGCAGCAGCAGCAGCGAACGGCCATCAGGCGTCCAACGCGCAAACAACGGGCCTAAACATGCTGCCCAAGCAGGAGCCGCAGAGTCCCACGCAGCTGATAACGAATATTAAACAGGAGCCGCCAGACACGTGCGCTGTGACTGCCTCGAATGCGGTGCCGCAGCAGCAGCAGCAGCAGATCAAATTTATAATGCCGCAGTCGCCACAGCAGCAGCAGCAACAGCTGACCGATGGCAACAGCGGCAGCGGCAGCTGTTTGTCCGCCGTAAACATACCAGCCTCCATACAGATAACCGCCTTGCCGCCGCCAGCAGCGCCGGCAGCGAACAGCGCAGCGCGCAGCACGCCAAAGCCGAGCATGCCCAGCACCAGCACCGGCACCGGCACCGGCACCCAGATAACCATGACATCGGCGGGCCAGGTGCTGGCCGTGACAACGCCGGCGCGTGTTAAGCAGATGAAGCAGGTGTCGCCGGCGAGCGCGGCCGCAACGAGCGTCAACGTGAACATCAGTGTGGGCGAGAGTGCGGTGCCGGAGGTGAAGCCGCGGCTGAAACGCGTCGCCTGCACCTGTCCCAATTGCACCGACGGGGAGAAGCATTCGGATCGCAAGCGCCAGCACATCTGTCACATACCCGGCTGCAGCAAGGTCTACGGCAAAACGTCGCACCTGCGCGCCCATTTGCGCTGGCATACGGGCGAGCGTCCGTTTGTCTGCTCGTGGGTATATTGCGGCAAGCGCTTCACGCGCTCCGATGAGCTGCAGCGGCACCGGCGCACCCACACCGGCGAGAAGCGGTTCCAGTGCCGCGAGTGCAACAAGAAGTTCATGCGCAGCGATCACCTGTCCAAGCATATCAAGACGCACTTTAAGACGCGCTCCGGCATTGACATGATCGAGCTGAACATCAAGCAGGAGCCGAAGATGAATGCGCCCAAGAGTATTAACACCATGAGCGGCGTCGTCACCATTGAGATTCCCTCGAGCGGTGCAGCGGCCAACGGCAGTGGCGCCTCCAGCGTAGCAGCAACAGTTGCGGGCTCAACTGTAACGGCTGCGCCGGGTGGTGCCACAATTGTCCAGCTGCCCACATTGAATGCTGACGACGTGGTTGGCGGCGCGTCCACTGATAGTTTTGGCGAGGACGACGAACTAGACGACGGGGAAATGACCGAAGAGGATGACGAGGAGCTAACCGAGGAGGATGAGGAGGACGACGATGACGAGGACAGCGGCGATGAGGAGAAAATGACCATCTCTGTGAGCGAGATGGGCGAAAACTCATCCAACTAGCATTCGGAATCGCTGTTCATGGAACAGTTCATCTTTGACCACTTTCCATAGCCATAGCAGGCCTTCAGAAACATGCCACATGCTGTACAGTTGATTCCTCTTGCCCCACCCCCCTCCTTAAGTAAGACTTAATTGTGTATGTATGTAATTGTGTTGTTAGAAATCTTTGTACATAATTCAGTTTGCAAATAAGTTATCCTTCGGCTCGCCGAAGCACACAAATCCTTGCAGGGCCTGAAAACAATAGCTACAATTTTACATTTTTGATTTGAATTCAATATCAGCTAAGAAACAAAAAGGCTTGGTAAATTATTTTGTACAATATAAATTAAAATGCTTTATTTGATTTTTAAGCATGTAAAAATATATACTTTTTAGAAATGTTAAAAAACCAATGTAATATATAAGATTTAAAGATTTGTGTTGTTTTTTCACATTATTTATTGGTCCAGTTGCTGTAAGGATATAATTCTAAATTTGTATGTACATTTTTGTAGCATAAGTTTTTACGAGATATAAAAATTGATTTAAAAAAATAATAATTAAAAACACGCGATTTTAACTAGGATAGTAGCATTAAAAATACATATATATATATATATATATATATATATATATATTTACGACGTTTTAAGGAAATTTTTTATACTCAAAACGCACAATAAAATCGAACAATGTAATATATTCCAGGGAATGTTTAATAAATCGATCGATTCATAAATTCCATTGAGCAATTTGGGTATTCAATAAAAAGAACCTAAAGAAATGGTTCGGTGCATTGGCTTTGCGTGGATGTGGCCGGCACTTGAGTATCGAAAAGGATATAGTCCTCTGAACTCTGAACAATGGGTTGGCTCTCGGTTAACGGTGTCTGCATGTCTAATGTTTCAAGCGTTATGGACTCGGTATTAATTTGTGCAGCAGCCACAGCCCAGTCCATATCCGGTCCGTGCTCCTGCTGTGAACCTGTCTCCTTTGGGTTTTCCACAATCTCCAGGCTTTTATCAGTCTCTGGTGACTCTTCGATGATCCACAATTCGGGGTCATTCGAAAATATGCCCATGGTAGACGTTGAGCTCTGTGTATCAGTGGCCACTGGACACTTAAACACTGCAGATGCAGATGTTTGTTGCTCGGGAATCTGTGCCGGCAACAATGAGGAACTTGAATTGCTGTGTTCCAGAACGGAAGTTTGTGAGGTCTTCCAGTTCCAACGATTCAGCCTGCAATTGTTGGCCTTCTTCAACTGGCATTGCCTAATATGATTGCACCTCGCAATCTCATCGGACGTGTAGGGCTCCACCATTTTCTTGGCCACCGCCTTCACGAGCATCGCATTGATGAAGCGCTCCGAACGGTTGGCCAAGCGGCCTTTTTTCTCCAGGCGCTGCTTCGCATCCCATACGCAGTTAAAAAGCGTCATATTTACGCGAACTTTGGTGCGTAAGCAGAGCTGTTTCGTTTCGATCGGAGTGTATTCTCGACTCAAATCCTCGCTGGTTATTTTCTACAAATATTTAGAGCCACATTAACAAAAATTCCGATACTGCAGATTGTTTGTGTACTCACAAGCGGCTCGTACAATTTTCGCACGAGTTCTTTGCCCGGCTCATCTAGATCCTCAGCTAGGCTTAAGATTTTGGCTTCCTCTGCATTTTGATATTTAATTAGCGTCTCAGATAAAAATCGCGCCATCACTTAAATAATATTGTTGATAATTGCGGAATTGCACTGTGTTTGTGTTTGTTGTAATCAATGTGACCGTGCGTTGTAGGCGCAAAAATACTTGAAATTGACGCGTTTGACGTAAGCTCAAAGAAACGTATGAAACAGTGGAATACGAAACAACGGATAAAACAATATTTTATAGCTAACAAAAATTAATAATAAAATACTTGGAAAACCGATTCCCCAAATATGGTTTGTCATATGTAATGATCTTTAACAACAGAAGTTTAAAAAATATTTACAAAGCAAACTCGATAAATAGTCTTCTATTTGATATTTCTACCCCGTTACCTTAAGTAACGGATCGTGTTCATGGTTGCGCTTAATGCGCGCCTGGCATGCATCTCGCAACTGCATCAACACGTTTGCGAAGAGAATAGTGCCAAAGAAAACGAGAGCAGTGCCAATCCAGTGGCTGAGCGTAAATGGATTACGAAAATAGAGAATGGAGAAGATCAACGAGACGAACTTGCGCAGCGTAACCACCATGGTGACGATTAGGGAGGCGCATTCCGTGGTCAGCACATAAACGGCACTGATGCAAATATATTGGGTGATCACGTTGCACAGCAGATAAAACAGCATCAGCGGAAAGGATCCATTGATGCCCACGGTGTTGAGCAGCGGTACGGCAACTCTCTCCGAGGCGACAGCAATGCTCCAGTGTTGCCAAATGTTGCCGGCCATTATGAGAAAGCCCGGCAGGGGGAGCAGGTGTGTGTAGAAGAGCGCCTCGCTGGGATGCTTGCCATACCGCTTGTAGATGACCTCCTGGTAGATGCCCATGTAGGCGGTGACGAGCAGCGCAACAGAGAGCAGGACAATGCCCACGCTCCACCAGAACAAGTCCGAGAACGAAGTGGCCGCCCTAAGAGTCGGATGCGTTTTGTCCCTGACATCGCCGCTGGACACCAGGGTGCACAGCGCGATGCCCGCCGTTATCATCAGCACCGAGCTGTATTGCCGGAGATTGTAGCGCTTCTTCAGCAATATAATGCCCATTACCATGTTGGCCAGCAGCGAGCCGCTGCGGAAGATCATGTGCAGCGGCATCGGTATGTTGAAATTGAATGCATAATTGTTGCAAACGTTCGCCCCGAAGAACAGCACCACGAGCAGCACATAATCCCGGAGAGCGATTTTCGGGCTGACCGTAAAGAACTTTGAGGTAAAGATGAGTCCGCTGAGCGCAATGAACAGAAACTGCAGGAATGTGATCAAATTGCCGGCGCCCGGATCGATTTGAATGATCAGCTCCAAAAAGACGACATTGCTGCAGCATCCCACAAACACGAAAAACATGGCCAATAGAGCTTTTAAGCCAGTCATTATCGGTTTAGATGGAGATGCAGTTGTTGAAAGATAAGCGAGAACTGAGCCAACTGCTGCTCGTGGCAGCCGCGAAACTAATGTGGACAAAAATGATTGCACAGCTGCGACGGCTTGAACGTCAATAATTGAGAGTCGTCAACAGAAGTTTGTTTGTTTACATGTTTTAAATACAAAAGAATAACCCCAATCATATATTTATAACTGTTATTTAACGTATGAAACCAGTGAGTTTTAATGTGTTAATGTTGCCATGCGTTAAGTTAGATTGTATCAAATATATCTAAAGGTATAGATGGAATTGATACGTCGCAATACCAAATTCCTAATAAATTTTATCCTTAATAAATCTCCATGTTCCGTTTTTCAATTTTAAAATAATGTGACCAGCATGCTGCAAAGTGATCGGTTTTAAATGGTGAGACCAGTTGCTAAACATTATGATCGGATAAACATGCAAATACTGGAATAACGCGTTTTCTGTGTCACACCGCGTTGGTCACATCGTGCAGAAGAGCGTGTACAAGAGATATGCAAAAAAAGAAAATTTTGTAGCAGCAAAGCCACGAATAATCGCAAAATAGTTACAAAAAAGATAAAAACAAATAAAATTAATACATTAATTATTTTAAAGTGGCTAGTAAAGCAAAAAGTACGAAAATTCATTGTGTCTGTATGTATACGTATGCTTGCGTCTGAAAGTAACTTCTTGTGTGTGTGTGTGTTTCGAGTGTTTATACGTGCTTGTTTTGTTTTGATTAACCCATCTTGTTGTAAATTACTTGTGCATAAAATAACAATGAGAAAATGAACATTTGAAATATCTATCAATATAAATCATAAAAATTATCAAATTTAATGTATATTTATATCCAATTTCTTCACAATTCCAATATACATATCTTCTCTGGACAATAAGTGGCAACTCCAAGCCAACATGTATACAAAAACAAGAAGCGACTATGAAAACGAATCGCACAATAAATAAATGGAAGGCAAACGCGCAAAAAAGAAAAAGCGACCTAAAACGAGAAGGAGAATAAGCAATTTCGTCGCTTTAATACAAAATTTCTAGTTCGCGCATTTCACTCAAGAACAATAATTGTACAAAATACACTAGTATTATCGAGAAAAAAAAACAAAAAAAAAAACACCGTTTTGTATTCAAAATTGTCTGATAAACATTCAATGAGAAAGTGAAGCGGCGGCAAGCAACAAAACGCAATTAACAGAACTGAGGAAGACAGAGCTAACTAAGCAAAATATAAATTTATATATATATATATTTAGGTAAAGAGCGCGCTGGGCATATTTTACAGCTATCGCGGCTGCACTACACTCTCCCCACATCCTAAGGAGCAGCTGCACAACTTTAATGCGAAACGCATTATTTACAAATATACGTTATAAGTTATATCTGTGGTAAAAACTGTCGACGATAAAAAGCCGCTTTCGCATTTAAATTGTATTTTTTCGCCGACCCTTCCACCAAAGACATTTTAATTGTTTTTAAACATCGCCCACCATGTGTACATACATGTGTACATACATACGTACAGTGGCACATTTTGCTGTATTTATGTGCATGTGTATGTATATTTATATGCACTTTGCGCGCGCGCTTGCAAAATCCCACTAGAAGAAAAAAACAACAAAAAAATGTTTGCATCCAATTTTTTAGTTTGTTTTCTCGAATTTTGTGTTTGGTTTATGGTTTGCGAATGTTTGTCTATATTTTTGTTTACTAATACAAATAATAATTCAACCACTTTAATATTTTGCAGAGACGCTTAAATCATCAGGCGGTTATTATGAAAGGTTATGATTTGTTTCAACATACTCCCCCCCACCACCACCATACATATAAAACAATAATAAAACAATATATATATGTGCATATGCATACATATATGTACGTTATATTTGTTGCCGTTGCATAAGCCAGGTTTTGTCTCCTAACATGAGCCCTAACTTGCTAAAAACAAAAACAACAGCTAAAGCCAAACTCCCCCCCAATCCGCATGTGTCCCTATATAACTAATATGAGCTATTTTATTCTCGCAAAACAGGAATATACTATAAAATGTCTCGTAACAAAGACAAATATGACAGCACAAATCGAAGGCAGCAGGTCTTTCTGTCTGCCGAGGACATTGCCGCTGGCAAGAAGACAAACTGGACGGGCCTCGAGATAACAGGTATGCTCAATTCTTCCTTCCCCAAAAATCCAAATGTAAAACACTAATCGTTTCTGTGAACTTTTTTGCAGGCTGCGTGCGAAATATAAGCCCCTCACTGTGGGAGTTCGAGCACCTGACCGCCCTCTATCTGAATGACAACCAGCTGCTGCGACTGCCAGCGGATGTGGGCATGTTGGTTAGCCTGCGCACCCTGGACTTGTCCAGCAATAAGCTGCGCAGTCTGCCCGCCGAGCTGGGCGAGCTCATACAACTGAGGTGGGCGAGACAAGCTCCTTCTGCTTTTGTATACGTTGGACTAAAATTTATGTTTTGTATTTTCAGAGAGCTGCTGTTGAACAATAACTTTCTGCGTGTGCTGCCATATGAGATCGGCAAGCTCTTCCATCTGGTCATACTCGGTCTGATGGGTAATCCGCTGCAAAAGGAGTTCATGAACATCTACAATGAGCCAAATGGCACGCCAAAACTGCTCACCTACATGTTGGACAACTTGTCATGTGAGTAACGGATTGTCACTCCACTTCTATGTATTTGTAACTGTGTGCAAGCCTGTGTGTGTGTGTGTGTGTGTGTGTGCGGTTGTGTGTGTCTGTCCGAGTGTGTTGGCGCGAGCTCCTGTTTGTGCGCCAGTGTATGGGCAAAAAGGAAAGCTTTAAAAGGCGCATGAAAAGAGAAAGTTCTCTCGGCTCGTAAATATCATTAATTTATTTTATATACCCTTGCGTAGGGTTTTATAATTCGCTCACGAAATGTGTAATCTGGATATATCTTGCATAGACATATACTTAATCTATATTTATATCTATTGAACGTAAATGGTTCGAACTTAATAACTAAACCGCCGAAAGAAAATATGAACTCTAAAGAAAAACCAAGAAAAACTAATATAACAATATTTTATGGCTCAATACTTACGAATTTATGCTTATAAAATTATTTTATATAAAATTATATTATTATTATCAAGAACGGATTACGAATGTTAACAATAATAGAGTATCATATGGTGTAGTAGCGTATTTAAACTTCGGCTCGTTTGTCTTGTTTTTAGCTCGATTCGTTTTTAATCTGAATTACGAGCCATGCTTGACAGGATGGCAAAACGCAACCGGTTTATAGACGTCCAATTGGACAATTAAAGTTCAAACTTATGGATTTTTGTTTTTTATTTATAATGGCCATAGCTGGAAAAGCATAATGCAAACATCAATTATAATTTAATTGAATGCAGCAGCCAAAATGATATGCAACAGAATTACAACAACAGCAACACTGCATGACCTCGACATGCAAAGCTGTTGCTGGCCGTTGGCCCGACGCTGCTGCAGCAGCAGCTTTGAAGAGAGCGAGCTTAAAAGAGAGAGAGAGAGAGAGAGAGAGAGAGAGAGCGTGAGAGTCGTTTATTGGGAGAGTAAGAGTGTGAGAGTGAGCGAGCTGGCATAACGGCTTCAATTGCGTTTACTGTTAGGCCGGCAAAGCTCGTGCGCGAATGAAATTGAATTTGCTGCCATCAGTCTGCCACAAGCTTGGCTCGCGAGCGGACGCTTTAACTCCACAGCTGATCGCAGTCGAAACAAGTTCTTAAGCTGTCGCGTCGTTTTGTCTCGTCTCATCTCGTCTCCATCTCCGTCTCCGTCTCGGCTCGTTCTCGTCGCTGGCTGCGACTGCGCAAAGTGTTTCGTAATTTGCTGCTGGGCAGAGCGAGCAACATTTTGTGCCAGTTTCTTCTGTGGAGTTTGCTATTTTTTCAGACGCTTTTCATTTCGTTGCCGCGCGTGGAAATTCGTGTGTGTGTGTGTGCGTGTTGCCTTATTGAGTCGAAATGCCCGCCAGCATATGCATTAAGTGTTGAAATCACAAACGGCGGCCAAGTGATGTGCGTTACGCACGATCGACGAGGACAACAGAGGCTGCTGCAACCATCCCGTGAGATACGAACGAGGCAGGATTATGAGATCGCATGTGACCGTTTATCGTGCACCAGAGAACGCAAACGGATGCCAGTTCGCTAGATACGCGCTCCACGCGCCGCCAACGCGCCCACAGCCGCACACGCTCTGGAACGGCGCGCCCACCGCCGCCTGTTACAATCTGCGCGCGCAACTGCATCATGGCCTCTACCAGGCAGCGGCAGCGGCTGCAGCTGCAGCAGCATCGCAGCCACCAACGGCGCCCCAGGCTCAACAGCTGCTGGTGAATCAGCAGCGCATCAACGAATGCGCCGGCATACCGCTCATCTCGAACGCCTGCAGCCACCTGAGTCCGGCGCAACGACATCGTCTGCTGCGCAAATCAAGTCCTGGCAAGTCCTGGCCGGCCGCTGCAGCGCACTCGATGTCCCAGCTGGCGGCACATGCGCAGGGACAGCCGTTGTTGCAGAGCAGCAAGCAACATCATGTGCATCTGCAACAGCAGCAGCAATCCTGGCCAGCGCATGCCGCCAGCTATCAGCCCATGCGGATGAACAACTTTCAATTGACGGATAAATCGCGTACGCTGCGCTATCAGAACTCGGCACCAGCCGTGCTCAGCTCCCAGGAGCAGCAGAAGCAACTGAACAGCAGCAACAGCAACAGCAGCAACAGCAGCAGCAACAACAGCAACAGTGTTGGCCAGGAGCCAACAACATCCGTGGCGGATAGTTGCTTGCCGCGCATTATAAAGCCGCGCAAGCGTCGCAAAAAGGATCGCAAGCCGGCCAACGGTGTGTTGCTCAAAATGGATG
This sequence comes from Drosophila micromelanica, assembly GCA_004143825.1. Lineage (NCBI taxonomy): Eukaryota > Metazoa > Arthropoda > Insecta > Diptera > Drosophilidae > Drosophila > Drosophila micromelanica. The sequence goes on along the minus strand of SCDY01000100.1, from coordinate 159,767 downwards.
CGGATATGCCCGCCAAGCTGCAGCAGCACCAACACCAACAGCATCAACAGCAGCAGCATCAACAGCAGCAGCATCAACAGCAGCAGCAACAGCAACATCAGCTAGCAACCAACTTCGCGCAGCTCATTCCCATGCCCAGGCCCAGTGGCAGTGGCATCCAGCACGATCACAGCCATGGCGTATGCTTTTGTCGGGACTGTGATCCGTTGCGCTCGCTGTGGGATTATCCGTTGCGCCGCTCGCTGTCGGATGCCTCGTCCAGCGGACAGGGCGCCAGTAACTCCAGCAACTGTTCAGCGTCCACGCATAACTCGGATAACTCGTGCGCCAGCTCGATTTGTTCGCTGAGTGTGCCCAACAATTTCGAGGAGACGGAACACTTTGCGCCCATCACCGGCGACAGCAGTCGCGCCGATATTGTGGGCGTCATTGGCTCACAGCGCAGTCATGCCCACGCAACGACAACAAATGCAACAACAGCAGCAGCAGCAACAACATCAGCATCAGCATTGTATCTAAGCGACTCGAGCGATTCGGGGTATGGCGACATCTTGAGCGGCATGAATATTGCCAACGATCTGTTTGCCAGCTGCTTTGGCCCTGCTGCAAATGCAGCGGCTAATGCCAGCGCCGAGACGCTGCTCAACGAGAGCATCAATGAGATTTCGCGCAAGCTAATCGAAACGTGCGCCGTCAACGAATTGCCTCCAAATGAGGCAACTGCCAGCGAAATGCGATGCAGAGGCGGCAACGGCAACGGCAACGGCAACGGATGCATTGCGACGGTTGACAGTGACAGCTGCTCGGCATCGGCGAGCGATAGTGGATTGGATAGCGCTGGCAGCTATAGCTCGGAGGCGCTTGTCTTTAACTTTGAGCATTTGAATCTGATGGATACGAATTGTGCGACGCCCACGGCTTTGGATTTTCTGGTCGATTGCAACAACAACACGAGTGGTGCAGAATCCAAGGCGACAGCACAGCAACAATTTTATAACAATTGCTTTGACTTGGTGTGGCGCAACAACAACAACAACAGCAGCAGCAACAATAGCGGCTGCAACAGCCCTGCGACAGCTGGCAAAGGCAACGACAGCAGTGCCACACCCACAACTCTAATACTGGGCACGGTTGGAAAATTGAAGCCAGCATTTTCCACCATCTCGTGACGACGACGACGACGACGACAACGATAAGCCCAAAACACACATCAACGCAATCCAAACCAAAATGAAGCCCACGAAAGTTGTTCCTCGCTCCTCCTCTCAGACCCAGTCTTGTTTGAGTTTACGATCAACACGCCCCACGTAGCCGCATTGGAAATTGAAGCTAATTGCTAAACAGAAACAAAAACAAAAAAAAACTAAAAACCGTTTTCATGTGGGTCGCTTGTGTGGGCGTCGTGTGCGTTGCATAACCAAAACCGTTAACCCACAAATTAAACGAATTGTCAGCTCAAGAGAAATTAAAATTGGTAAAAAGCGCAAGAAATGAGGAGGACGGCCAAAAACAAAGAAAACAAAAATCATGAGACATTGAAATTAATGCTCCATAGGGGCAATAACAACAACAACGACAATTGGCGATATGACTGGAAACCTTGCATATATATATACGTGTATATATACTTGCTGCAACTTTCACTTTCACTGCGGCTGAGTCGCTTTGTTTTTGCCCAGACAAACAGCGATTCAACCACAAAGACAACAACAACGAAAACTCTTATGCAGATTTTTTTACCCGCAAAAGTAATAGAAATCGTGCCTCCAAACGAGACACAGCTAAAATTGTAGATGCGAATACACGCACAGCTAAAGATACAGATATACATTTGTGTAGCCTACCCGTTTAAATATATATATAATTGTTTGAAATCAAATTGAAATCAAATGTAACAATTGATTTAGTTTATTTTGATTTGTTTTTTGTTATTTGTGCATTAACGTTAAGTTTTTTAAAAGTAGATTTACAAAGCTTACAAAAATAATAATTTAGATAAGTTTTGTAATGGGCTATCTATTTGATTTTAACACTAGTTTACAATCAGTCAAGACAATTGTAAAGAAATATATATATTTATCATAATTACATACATATATATATTTCTTTTGGGGCAAATTAGTTTTCTTGACCTCAATTATTTGTCTTGCTGAGCTAAAAATGTAGTTTTGTATTTAAGCCACGTTCCTAATTATGCATGCTTGTTTTGTTTTTTTAATTGATGGGTTCTAAGTTTTCGGCTTGGTTTTTTTTAAATATATATCATTTAGTTTTTACGAAGCGCTACAAAGTGAACTTTTATAGCATCTAAGTTATTTATATTATTTTTAAGCTAAATGCTGTTGAGACAAATCATGCATTGATCTCTGGCAAGTGTTGCACTCGAATTGAGCTAAGATCATATCGAGTTATGTAGGCAAATCATTATTTTTATTAATTTATTCATTTTCGAGTTCATCAAATATAATTAAATTTTAGTTTATTGCATTTGGTTATATCTTTTTAAAAATTCTCTGGTTAACCATTTATATATACATTCAGTTGGTTGGGCTTTTGTGTACAATTTTAAGAATTAGGCATTTTCAGAGTTACGTTAAGTTTTTTACTTTTTTCTAATTATTGTGTTTTTTTTTAGTATCATGCGATTTTTATTCGTGTGTTTTTTTTCGTTTGTTTGTATTCATTTATTTACTTCTGGCACGAAATTCAAACCATTTAAATGCATTTATTTACTAGTTTGCAATTTATATAATTTATATATTTTTTGTTGTCCAAATCTTAATGTTTTATAAAGAATAGATTTGTAATAATCCACTAGTGTCAGTTGTCCCATTTTCTTTTATTTTAATAATCAGCAATTTAAAGTTTTTTAGTTAACATTCATTTGGTGGCGTTTTCTTTTTTAATATATTTATTTAAGATTTTTCTTAAATATTCATTGAGCTGTAGTTGCTCTTATATTTATTTGCTAGCCTATTCACTTGACTGATTCAGCACACATTTTATTTATGCTCGCTTTGATTGATTCGGCTTTAGGTTTTTTGTTTTTTCTTGGCTTTTATTTTGGTTTTTTTGGGTCAGCTTTGCCTCTCCACAGCGGTTTGCTGAAGGTTAAGGTCGTCGATTATCAATGGAGCTGCGCTTTTTAATTTGTAAGATACTTCGCCTAATTATGCCAAGCTGCTGATCACTGAGCATAAAATCTGAGACAACAGCAGCAGCAGCAATGGCAGCCCTAGTTACCTGCTTATTTAGCAATTGGCGCCGAGTAAAAGTTTTCGCCTTTTTTAATTAAAAGAAACTCACGAGCGCGCACAGAAATTGCATTTGTTGTCTCGAGATTTCCACTAGCTGCTGCTGTTGCTTGGCATGTTGGAAAAATGTCACAGTTTTCCACAATCATGTCGAGTTCCGGCCAATGGCGGGGCCGCCCGGTATGGAGCCGGCTGCTTTTGTTACCATTCCCCACATAAAAATTATTGCCTCTGACTAATTTATTTAATTAAGATTTTCACTAGCTTGTAATTGCGATTGTAATTGTTAATATAAGAGCAAATGTATTTCTATGTGTAATTTTTAAAGTCGTTTTTGCACAAATAACAAAATGAAGGCATATATATATATAGAGATTTACTATGTACTTCACATAATTCTCATTTCATTTAGCTTTAAGTATCTATTATTAAGTTTTATTCTTGTTGCTCGCACAATACAGCAATTATTATTTATTTTGATTAAGTGTGAACAAGAGCTCAATAAAGTATACATATATTTATATGAATAAACGAAAAACAACCACGATTGTCTGAAAAAAAAAGAAAAAAGAGAACCTGATTACTACTGTTTTGATAGCCCCGAAAAACTTTGTTTCCCTCAGTCAGTGGCTCAGTCAGCCGAAAGATTTCTAATGGGGCACGTTCGAGCTGTTGTCGAGCTGTGTTTGAAACTAAACAAATAAACAAACCGAGACTCTGACAAATAAACATACTCTACTCTCTACACTGGAGCAGCGATCTTGGGACCGTGGCTGCACTTGAGAATGAACTTTCCAAACATTAGCCGGGCCAACTACACTTTTTTTCAGTTTTATTTTTTTTACAGCCACCCAACTTTGAATAGCTGCGCAAACTTTGAACCAGCTTTTGTTGTTGCCGGTATTGCGATTGCTTTGGGATGGAGGTGTACGGTGCTACCTTTCACCTGGGGTCGCTGCTTATTTTAATTGAAAGAGCCACTAGTTGAGAGCGGATTTAAAATATTTTCGCAGAGTTCTGTGGCAACTGAACCGCTGTAATAACCGTAACTCGGCAAATTAATTTCTTTTTGTGCGGCACAAATTGCCGGTCATTTGGCTAATTAATGTCTCTATTTTAGGGTCTCGTCATCTTCTATTCATTTTGCAACACAGCCCCGTTGACTTCTGACCAGCACACACACACACACACACACACACACACACACACACACACACACAAACACGAGTCTGACTCTTAAAGAGCCCGCTTAGATTTTAAGTTGCCTCTTGCCACAACTTTGCTGACACCAACTTGGCATCCACTTCTTTTTTTTGTTGTTGTGTTCCCCTCTCTATCTTTGTCTCTTTCACAACGCAAAAGACCCGGGACGCGCTTTGAGTGGGTCAGTGGATAATTGGGTCATTTGCAACACTGTTTGCGCCATCACGCCGGCAACGGACAACGACAATGCAGACAGCTGCCACTGGCTAATGTGTTTGGCTACGTCAATAAGTGCGTCCGTCGTCTGTCCGCTCAGGTCCGCGTCATGTTGTTCTCGCCGTCGGTCAACGGAGCATTCCATAGTTAGCTGCTCGTCTGGTAGCCTCTACAATTCAATTGTTACTAAATGCCCTTTCCGTCGTTTCCATTAACATTTTTACTACGTTGGTAAAGCCGACAATTACAAGAACATGGCACTTTTCGCAAAGTAGCACAAGAATTTTTTATGATTTGCTTTTTATGGAAAAAGCCTCTTTTTATTTAATGTATTCCCTAGCCCCAGAATTCTTCTTCTAATCGTATAAGCGTTACTACGCTTAGAAAATATTTAAGTAAATACTCGGCCCAAGTCTCAAGTCGTGTTGAAAAAATTTACAAAAAATTGATCAGCAATTTTCTTGTTTTCGTCAAGTAATTATATTTACTATCTCTCAACTATTTCAAATATAAATATATGTATTTTTTTAAAGATGAAAATAAATTAAATATGATTATATTATGGTTTTTTAGTGTATTTATGCTTTGGCTATGCTTTATTTCTTAGCATTTTCATGCTCTGCCATTTTTCGCTTCATCTTATTTTTCTTCGTTATTTTTTCTTTTACCGCCAAGCGATTTTTCCATTTGGCTTGCATTATTTTTTCTTGCATTTTCAATTTCTTGCTTCATCTGATTAATACATGGTTTTTCCAGTGAAATTGAAAGTTTGTGCACAATTTTACGATCAGTCCACTAGGCCAATAGCCCAGTTGCGGGACTCCTAAAAAAGCCGGCCGCACCGCAAGCGTCTTGACAAACGTACAAAAAAAAGGCCAAATGTCTACGAAAAAGGTTACGCAAAATGTCAAACAGTTAAGAATCTAACGGCCACAAATGTCATTATTACATTTATTTTCCACTTTTAATGTCGTCTGCTCAGCCCGGCTGCAGGTTCGTGTTCAGTTGTTGCTGCTGCTGCTATTGTTGTTGTTGCTGCTGCTGTTGTTGTTGTCTGCAGCTATTCTTCTTCAGCTGCTTCGTTTTCAGATTTTCACAGACAATTTCTGCCGGAGCTTACCTGCCCCCGTTGTTGCCGTCGTCGACGCAAAGCAACAATACCCATAAAGTACTATTTAAAAGCAGTCGGTACTTTATGTACTTAAATACCTACAAGAGAGAGAGAGACTAACAGAGTGCGTGTGGGTCTTCCAACTATATTGTATTTAATTTTTAATATTTAGCGTGAATTTTCTTTAAGATCGCAGTGCAGAGTGTTTATACAACCCATAGAGATTATGTTTGCAATAGTAGCCAAAAGTGTGGGATCTTTAGTTAAGAAATCGATACCAATCAAAAATCAATTTTCAAATAAAAAAGTACATAAATTTCAGCTAAAAATGTTCAAAAGTTTAAAAATCTCTTTTAAGTGTAAGCGATATATTAGGGTTTTACTAATCGTGTAGTCGTTTATACAAAATAAGTTTATTATATCATAAATGTTAAACAGTTTAACGCGTTCCAACTGATAAGTATTATAAGAATTGAAGAAAATGTGATCGATCTCCACTTACGTCAAAACACTTATCAAACTCAATGCTATCTTTATCATATTGCTATCAAATATATTATGACATCTTTACTACACAAATATATAACTATATATATAACTAATTTAAAGAATAATTTTTATCAACCATAGATAAAATATATGAATGCACTCACTTTTTGCATTTTTTTTAAGAATATCGATCAATAATTATTATGCTATCAAGATCAAAATTCGTAACAAAATAATTATTAACATTTTAGGATATTCATTTGGAAATTGGGGGTTATAGTTTATATAAAAAATAATTCTTAGTTTCGTCAATCAAAACCCAATTTTTATACCATTAAAATAAACGCTTAAACTCTTAACAAGAGATAGTTTCAAAACACGATTAAGAAAAGATATTAGCAATGATCGATCAAACTCAAATGCCCACCGATTTACAATTTATGAAATCATCCATTTGCTGAGTGTAGCATCTTTTTTTGTCTGTTTCAAGCTGTGAGTATTTAAAAAAATTAAGAAAATCAACATGTTAAATTTTTCAGTCGGGTGGACACGACGGCGCAATACTGTGATCGACACAGTCTCCCCGAAAAATTTTTACTTTTGTAATGCGAATCAATATAGACGATAAACCATGTCCACATGAAAACCGGTTAGGTTTTCAAAAATTGATTGGAGTTTGAAGTATATAAACCATAGATCCGCGCGCGTCATATGGCCAAATTTATGAGAATTTGGGTTTATTTTTTGACAGAAAAACTGTACCCTCTCAGATCCCATTGTAATGTTGTTTTTTGTACTAATTCAGACAACCACAATCGTTCAAAAATATAATGATTTTTTTACTTGAAAAGTAGTATTAAAATAGAGGACATATAATGATTAAAATGTCATCAAACAAGAAAATTGGTTGTATTTTTTTACGGTTCAGATATTTTATTTCAAGATTTCTGTTAAATGTTGTCATGTTTTTTAACAAGAACTTTGATCTATCATAATCTGATCAAGATTTTTTAAATTTTGATGTTTATAGAAATAAGGTTTGGCAATTTAAACTGAGGGAAATTATATAAGATTTACAAAGAAACCTTAATTTTTATGTGAGTATAAAAAAAACTGTCGTCATACTAATAGACGGTCACTTTGTGATCGAGTATATAAAACAAGAAGCTGTACTCTTTAGGGCCTCATACAAAGTGAGTAGCATAAACGACTCTTGAGCAGCGAAGCGAATCTCTGTGAGATGTGGTTGCTGTGCTCCCTTCAGTTCAGTCCGAGATGGTGTTAAAACTTGAGACATCCAGACATTTGGATTTTCTTTTTGTTTTTAGCTATTTGTGCTTCATTTGCTGCTGTTTTTGTGTTGGCTTTTATTATTGTTGTTGCTGCTGTTGTTGTTGTTGTTGCTCACGAAATGAGCACAACATGAATTAATTTTTTACGTTTTTTTCTGCGTGTTTTTTCTCTCTTCTTTTTCTTTTTTTTTTTGTTTTCTTGGCTACAACGGTGGTTGTACAAAATTTGTTTCTTATGTAGGTTTATAGCCACGTTGTTGTTGTTGTTGTTGATGACAGCGTTTTTGTGGGGTACTTGTTGCTGCCTGTTGCTGTTATAACTGTTACCTAATCGTTTAATTGGCTTAAGCCAGTTTTGTGGTTTTATTTAATTTAATTTTGATGACAATTTATGCTTTGTAATGCATTTTAAACGCGTCGCGGCGTCATCAACGCCAAGTACCTGTTGTTATTGTTGCTGTTTGTGATGATTTATTGGAGCACATGCTACGAACCGGTATTTATAACAGCAATAACAAATAATATCAGTGCCAAAATGTTTATACGAGCAGCAACAATAACAATAAGTAATAAAACAGCTGTTAACTGACTCATTAATTGGAACAGGCGTTAACATTTATTTTCTTTCCTCCCCACTCGCAGCCCCTGTGAATCTGTCTGTCTGCCAACAGATCCCTTTGTGTGTTAACGTTTTTTTTTATTGCTGGTTACAAAACATGTCTACAATTTATTTTTGGATTTTGCGCTGTGTCATTGCACAGTTTTTATATGTAATACTCTTACCCGAAGATATTTAAATTCTGGCACAAACTGTGTTACATTTTTTTTTGTAGGTAATTTCCGTTACTTTTAAGCATATAGATTAATGTATGGGTATTTAAACCTATAGATAAATGTAGGTGTACTTTTATGCAAAATTTCTCAAAAATTTTAACTATAATCCCATATACCTTTGTACCTTTGTTGACACTCGTTTTGCCAACTTTCCATATAAATAAAATAATATATGGGTCTAATATGGTTAGTAAGAGTATCAAATCTTCTGCGTGCCCAAGAGAATTATTTTTAGCATATTTTGTTTTGATTTCCTTTTTTAGGTGCGCTTCCGTCTCGCATAACTAGCACACATTTTTTTTGAATATGCAACAGCAATCGAATATTGTTCATTATACTCTGTAATTGATTATCTATCGAAGTTGACAGACATAAAAGCTGTCAAGTATTAAAATTTTTTTGTATATGTAATTTCATATGTGTAAACTTAAAATTTCTTGAAATTTGCTTTTCAAATAGATTTGCCTGTTTGCACTTGATTAAGTGGTATTTGCTCGTCGAGCACCTTTGTTTATAAAATTCTTACCTGCCTCGTTTAAATAATTCATTATTATTATTATATTATGTTTATGTGGATGGCGCCTTGTCTTTTATGTTTTCTGATGCGGAAGTGGCGCATAGCCCGTTTTCATTTTCGTTTTCGTTTTCATTTTTGTGCTTTGTTCGCTTTGGGGGGCTTATCAAGGTTGTTGTTGCGTAAAAGGAAGTGCAAATGATTAGAAAGTTGAGTGAACAGCGCTAGGGCAATATTAATCATGTACCTGAGATGCATACGAGGGTAATCATAAAAGTTTCTCCAGAAGCAAAAAATGGGGTAAACTTTTTGTTGATGCGTTTCAAAAGGGGCTTAACTTGGGATTGAACAAGTTGTTAACTATCTTAAGTGTATTTGTGATTTACAAAAAAAGTTAAAGAAACTTATATTTCTTACTTTTCTTTTTAAAATTATTTACGTTATTTATAGTGCAAATAATAATTTTTTTTTTCATTTTCTTTTGCTGAAAATGAACTTTTTTTACTTTCTAGAGCTAATTTGTAAGTCAAATTTCTAAATTCTAATGTTAGTACCTAAAAGCAAAGAGATATTTATTTCTTTTACTTTAAGTAAATACTTAAAAGTTTTATTAACCTGCGCATAAGATTCTCATTTATTAAGTTCGTGCATAATCTTTTAAGATTCTTAATTTATGGCCTACGATAATCGCCAAATTTGGATACTTAGTTGTAGGCTTGTCTTTTCTCAACTATATCAACATTACTTTCTCATGATGTCATCTGGAACTTGGCACTAATTAACGGTTCCCTCTTCAATTTACGAATTTTATTTTTAACAATTTTTTTTGTCCGAAATACGAATTTTTACTGAGGTTAATAAGTTACAATTTTGCAAGAAATAAAAATCGTTTGATAATATTTATATAAGGAATGCTTTCATTCTCATTTAAGTGGTCTACATTTCTGTGTTTTATTACGAGACTTTAGTTTCGAAAATGTTTTCACTCCCTTTAAGGGTTGCCCTCGCCTAAAGAGGTTGCGTATTGGGAGTTTTGAGACAGCGGCAGGCAGGCTATCTCACTGCCAGGTTCCAGTGCCATTTCCAGTCTCAGTCTCAGCCTTAGCCTCGCTGCCGCTTGCTTTCCAATTGGGGGAGAAAGTACGCGCAAAAGAGCTGAAAGTGGATCAGCGACAGAAAAAAAAAAATAATAATAAACGTAACCAAACCGCGTGGCAGCATCGCGTGAGCCCCAGACGCAGATGCAGCCACCGCAACAGCAACAACAGCAGCATCAACTGCAACAACATCGACAACAACTCCTACAAAGTTGCTGTCGAATGAAAGCCCACGCCAATGCGTCGTCCGGCTGCCAAAGTTGCACCATGCTGCCGACGTTGCATCCTCAATGGAGCAACTATCAAATGAGCAGCTACCGTCCGCCAGCCGCCATCGCCATCGCCATCCACAGTTCGTGTCTGCATAATCATGGTGCGCACTCTGGCGCACATTTCAATTGATTTTTTTTTTTATGTGACGCAGCACAATTTGCTTATTGTTAGTTTATGAATATGGCGCTCACGATCGTCAGTAGGTAGAGCTTTGTGAGAATCAGCCAAGCTACTAAGTCAGCTCGAGTCCAGCTCGAGGTGTATTCCTCAAAATATTCAATCAAATTTGTCCATTAACTAACAGAGAATGTTTGCCTTAGTATTTAATTAATATATACCTTGTGCCAGAATAGCAAATCATATATGAAGATTGATAAATTGCTGCATATTTTATATTCAGTTTTATTTTACAAAAATATTAATTTAGCTCTACGACTCAGAAAAAAATGGTCAAATTATTTCAACGGTTGGTATTTTAAAAAGAAATTCGATATTTATAGTTTATTTATTTGTAAGAATTTTTTATGAAATGTTTCATTTAATTCTAAGTGATTGAAGCTCTTCTAAGATGAGGTCTCATGTCACCAAAAAAATAATAATAATAATTTGCTTACGCAAAAATTACAACAGATTTTTGACTGTTTAAAAATCATTTACATAATTCTTAAAGTTGACATAGAAACCCAATACAAATCGTAGCATTTCTTGTCTTAAATCAGCCTCAAATATAATATATACTTTGCATGTTAATAGTATTAAAAGATTAATGCTTTAAAGTGAATTTATTTCAATATTTTAAAGCAATGAAAATTTTTGCTATGTTAAGCCGACAAAACTGTTTTTAATTCAAAAAGGTGTTAAGGTCGTTAGGCGATCCAATCTATTAGAGATTTGGTAATTCAAATCATTCGCAATATTCTTAAAGTTCTAAATCATACAAAAAGTTGTAAAATTAAACTTTTTGTTAAACATTTTGATATACTTGGAATACCTTAAAACATATTTCACTGAAAATTTTTGCTTTTATTTTACTCTTTGCTTTTAATTGTACTCTAAATATCTTGCAACATTTGGGAGGGCTGAAATTGTAATTGATTTCAACTTGCTGTTGAATAAACGACCCTCGTACGCTGCTGCAGTTGTCGAAGTTGCCGTTGTTGTTGTCGTTGTTGTTGTTGTTGTTGTCGTTGTTGTTGTCGCAGCCGTAGCCGTGGGGCCACTTAACACTCGAGACAGCAGCCGCGGTGCAGTGCATGAAAAATGCTGTTGAACTGGTTTGCGTTTTGCAGCAAATGTGTGTGCGGAGTGCACCTTAAATTCAGTTTCATTATTATGATTTCAATGGAAGATTGGGTTTTACTTGTAGCATCGACAACGACAACGATCGGCGATCAACTAGCGGCCAACGCCATTGAACATTGGCAGTCATTTGCAGTTGGTTGTTGCCACAAAAAGTGGTGCAAATGAAACGGGTTATCTAATTGCAGCTCAAACTGTGGCAAGTGGCGAGTTGACTTTTGTTTTCTATTCAGAGCAAAGTCTGGTCGTCTCCCTCCCCATCTCCCATCTCTATACCAATCATTGCCTCCCTCTCTCCTTCTCTCTCTCTCTCTTTTTCTGTGGTCGTCGTCATCGCTTGTTGTGCATACAAAATGTTGACTAAGCCAACTCAATCGAGGGTCGCAGGCGGTTGCCAGCGGGCAGCAGGCTCTCAGTGTTGGTGTTGTTAATCGCACCAAATTTCAATTTGAATTTCACTTTCTTTTTCGATACGCTCACTTGGGTTTTTGCCTTTCGAACTTTTGTTTTTTCTGCTTTTATTTTTTATTTTTTTCGCTTCTTGTGTTTTGTTTTGTTTTGTTTTGGAATGCAGCAACAGGCAACGACCATGAAAAATTTGGTAGAAAGGGCTGTGGCAGCCATAAAGAAATAGTGCCTATTTATAGCAAAAGATCAGATTAGATATTTGTTATATAAATATTAATAGATGAAAACTTAAAATATATATAATATTTTACTGTAAACATATAAAGCGCTGATTACTGTTATCTATTTGTTACTATAAAATATTTGACTTTTATCTGAAATTTAAGAAAAATAGAAATTGTAAATAATATACTTGATAAAATATATAAGCTAGTTTGACAGATGTTAAATTTGTGGCTAGCTAAACCAGAAGATCTGTTTTTACATAGAATGTATAATTATATACATATTTTACTATATATGGCTTGTAGATATGAGTCATACTTTAAAGAAACAAGATACTTTTTTGTTATAAAATTCAAGAATTGTTTAAGTTAAAGTTTCTGTCTTTTTAGCTTTGTTTGTAAGTGGCGTTGGTAATTTTTATTTGGCAGTTTTGTGGCGCATTTAATTTGGGACAAGTTATGTATGGGTGCCTAAGTTTTTCTGCTGTGTTGCCTGCCAATTTACACCCAACTTCTTTAGACCAAAGAAAAAATTGTGGTTTTTGTCATTATGTTTTTCTGTGTTAACATCGTGATAATTACTCATAAATATACATAAGTACATATATATATAATATATATATTGACACTAGAGCGTGCCTCTTGTGGCGTAGGCGTGCAAGCGTGTAGTTAATAAAAGTTTTGTAATTTTCAGTTATTTTGTATTTCTACAAATTGTCAAAATAGTTGGCATTGAGTTCGCTGCCTAAGTCATTTGTCATTTGTCTTTTTTTGTTTAGTTTCGATTTCATTTCAATTTAAAGTTACCGTTTCTATATTTTTCGTTTTAAATAAATTTGTGAAACCATAACAAATATATATATAGATACAAACAAAATCAACAACAATACAAAATCAGTGTCCTCCTGCAGCTGCACAAAATAATATGCAATGAAAATAGTTAGGTGGTTATTAGATGCTGTGAAACAAGCCGAGATAAACGAAACGCAGTCGCCAACAACAGTGCCAGCCAAAAATATGAAAATTCACAAATTTTATTAAAAAAAAAAAACAAAAACCGAAAAAAAAACGACAAAAATAGTGAAAGTTTTTCATTGTCGGGGTTCGTCCGACGTTTGCACAAAATTAACAGAAAAGCGAAAAACAATCGTGGTGTCTTCCAAAGCAATGCAAAAGACAAAACACACACACACACGTACCAGGTGAAACAAAAGCGAAGACGTCGAGGAAAAAGCAACAAGCAAATTTTGTGAGAGCTGATTGAGCACAAAGAGCGAGCGATCAGCTGCTGAGCAGACGACAGTAACAGTAACTGCAACACGCCTCACACACACACACACAAACACACGCACGTATAACGGCGCCCAATACTCGGGCGCTAATAGAATCGGCAAACAGCAGCAGCAGCAACGATAGCGATAGCGAAAATAACGGAGACGACATCCCCAAAGAAAATGTTGTAAGCCGCTGCAGCAGAAGTCGCAGCATCATCATCAGCAGCAGCAGCAGAATTGGCGGCACAGCAACAACGGCTAATAACAGGATTTGTGACGGCGGGGTGGCACGCTGTGTCGTTGCCCGCCCACACCCGCACCCAAAGTCGCAAGCGACGCTGTGCAACAACCAGGCGCAGGTCGCCACCAGTTGGAGAAACCCAGGTAGAGTGCCTGCGCCAGCCCAACTGTATGCAGAGAGCCAAAACGAATAAAGCACACAAACAACAGCAACCACCTGCCTTTGGTCGCCAGCCGAAGGCGGAAGCTATTTGATTGCTTTTGCATGTCACTTTCACCGCTCGCAAACACGATCACAACAGCAACAACAATAGCAACAAACCCAGTGTGTCAGTGGGATGTTGTGCGGGTGTGCGATTGTGCGGGTGCTAATTTCATAATCGCCTCTTTTAACATTTTCCCCCTTCTTCTCACCTTGCATTAAATATGCGACTAACGTTTGCTCCCATTTTTATATCTCTTTACAGTTACCGTCAATCCACCACCCCAGAGGCCATGGCTACCGCTTGCCAAGCCCAACAAATCCCGACCAGCCTGTAAGTAACCTAACAATTTGTCTGAAAAATAATAGGGCTAACAATAGAGTATCACACGTCAGAATTTATAGAACCAAAAAAAAAAGAAGAGAATTTGAATGAATGAATGGAAGACTCCAAATATAAAGTATTGATATTACTTAGTTGAGCAGCTAAAAAAAAGTGCTCAATTGGTATCATTTGTGTATTAGAGGAGGTCATCTATCATGCTATCTGCCAAATTTGACGACTTTAGTTCTAAAATTAGGAAAATAAATGAGGAATTTAACGATTAATAAATGAAAGACCCTATCTATAAAGAAGTATACGTATTACTTAGTTGATCAGCTAAAAAAAATTATCGATTTTTATTAGTTGTGTATTAGAAGAGACCACCAGAAAACGATCTGCCAAATTTAATGACTTTAGCTTCAAAAGTGTGTGAGGTAAGAACTTTTGCAGCTTATCGACAGATATATATCTAGATTTAAAACTGAGGAAAATATGTAGAATTTAAGCATGTAGGAGTTTAAGGATGAATAAATGGAAGACTTAAAACTATAAAGTATACATATTATTTAGTTGATTAGCTAAAAAAGCTCTCGAATTTTATTATTTGGGTATTGGAGGATGTCATCATCTAAATGCAGATATCAAAAATTTTGTGCGATTTTTAGAGGAGTTCAGCATAATTTAATGTATGTAGCCTTAAAACTTAAATAAATATGAAGATTAAAATAATTTTGCGTAGAAAAAAATTGTAAATTAAATTGAAAGTTTTAAGTCCCTACGTTTAAAAAATGTCGAAAAAATTACATTTATGAGGTCAGATGGAAAGCGACGTTTTGAATGATTTTGAATATTTTAGGCATTTTCACGGTCATGTGCTACAACGTGCTCTGCGACAAGTATGCGACGCGGCAAATGTATGGCTATTGTCCGTCCTGGGCACTGTGCTGGGAGTATCGAAAGAAGTCAATTATTGATGAGATACGGCATTATGCGGCGGACATTATCAGCCTGCAGGAGATCGAAACGGAACAGTTTTATCATTTCTTTCTGCCCGAACTGAAGAACGATGGCTACGAGGGCATCTTCTCGCCCAAGTCGCGCGCCAAGACAATGTCCGAACTGGAACGCAAATATGTTGACGGATGTGCGATATTTTTCCGAACATCAAAGTGAGTAAAATTAATTGTTGTAATGTGTTAATGTGGAGCAGCCTATAAATAAACAATTCAAATTTGCTTAACAGATTCACACTGATCAAGGAGCATCTTATTGAATTCAATCAGCTGGCCATGGCTAATGCGGAGGGCTCGGACAACATGCTGAACCGTGTGATGCCCAAAGATAATATTGGTCTGGCCGCGCTGCTAAAGGTCAAGGAAACGGCCTGGGAGCCAATGTCTGAGGTGACACAGATCTCACAGCCGCTGCTCGTCTGCACCGCCCACATACATTGGGATCCGGAATTCTGTGACGTTAAGCTCATACAGACCATGATGCTGAGCAACGAGCTGAAGACGATCATTGACGAGGCCAGCCACAGTTTTCGGCCGGGCCACAAGAACGATTCGAATAGTGTACAACTGTTGCTCTGCGGCGATTTTAATTCGTTGCCCGATTCGGGCGTTGTTGAATTTCTGGGCAAGGGGCGTGTTGCAATGGATCATTTAGATTTCAAGGATATGGGCTATAAGCTGTGTCTACAACGGTTGCTGTCCAACGATACCAACGAGTTTACGCATTCCTTCAAACTGGCATCCGCCTACAGCGAGGACATAATGCCCCACACCAATTATACGTTCGATTTCAAGGGCATTATTGACTACATATTCTACACCAAGACGGGCATGGTGCCGTTGGGCCTGTTGGGTCCGGTGTCAACTGATTGGCTGCGCGAGAACAAAGTGGTTGGCTGTCCACATCCGCACATACCATCCGATCATTTTCCGCTACTGGTGGAACTGGAGCTGATGCATACGGCCAGTCAGCAGGCGCCACCCAATGGGCTGATCAATCGACGGTAGCAATAGACACGAAGGGGTAGGCCACCGATTATGGTAAAGACAACAACGACCTCTCGGACACTTACTGGCAGCGGAACGTATCAGTTTAGTTATCGTGGTCGCAGCTGCAGCGGCAGTGGCAATAACAGCAGCAGCAACAACAAAAACAAGAACCACAATCAAAACAGCAACTTAAGTAACAACAGCAGCAACAGCAGCAGCAGCAGCAACAGCTTCCGCCCAGCCACCCATGGATCATTACGCAAACCGCAAAGCACCCCATCAATCGAACGATCTGAATAGCCGCAAAAACGGCTCCTATCCAAAAATCATCAATTGACCAACGTCGACGTCAACATCACCATCAACATTAATGTCGGGGTCGCCGCTCATAAATAATTCAGTTTATAGTTTAGTTTTGCTTCTGGCTTGATTTCCATCAGTTAAGAGTTCTAAAATGACGAGTTGCAGATGGTCCTCTACTTTGTGCGCTGGTTCGTGGAAGTGCGTTAACAATGCGACCCATATGAATATTCCAAAATTCTTAAGTCTATTCTCATATAAAACCATTGAAGGGTCTATAAAACACGCACACGAGGCAGGGGATATATCTACAAACAATTTACTTGCTGCTCCTACACGCCGCGTTTCTCGTTCTATTTTATCTATTTTAATTTCAGTTTTAGCATCGAATAAACTATATAAATACACATAATTAAATTACGTTCTTGTAAACCACAAACATTACGATACATGTAGCATATTTCATAAGCTGACTCACAACACATACAAAACAATTGCAAATGCAAAAAACAACAAAACAACAACAAAATAAACAAAGTAAGCTACTTTTAAGTAAAAAATGCAACAAACAAAACAAAATAAGAAAATACTATTTTGTAAAAATTAAGCAAAAACAAAAAAAAAAAAAAAACTAGAAACAAAAACCGATTTAAAAAATACAATTGATGATTTTCAAAATTGCCTTAATTCGCAAACAATAACTGGGCCACATACACAGATGACAAATATATAGAAATACACAAAAAAAAAAAAGATTAAATAATGCTAAGTACATAGTTGTTGCAGAGATGCTAATCTCAAGCAATATGTACATTGAAATTTCATGCCTACACAACAAACATATTCGATGTAAGGAGTCTCTTTAAAAGAAAAAGATGTTTCTACAGTTACAAAGTCTGCTATTTTGGAACTAAGAATTATAATAAGAGCATAATATCTAGACGACAAAGAGTTGACAGGACAAAAATAATAGTTATATGTATATCTATATAAATATGTAATATACAATCTCTTACACTAAAACATTATGAGAGAGCAGCAAATGAGCAGTAACAAATTCTAAATATTGTTAATGCCAGTATATAGTATCGTATAATCAAAGATGAAACACCAAACAAGCAGCATACGTACAATTTTTAAATGCATACCATATTTAAAATAGTAGCAATAGCTAATAAAAGTGTGTTAAGATACAAAACAATGAAAAGGAAAGAAAACAAATCGGTTTGATAGCAACAACAAGTTCAATATTTATTGTACAATTCTGACAACATTATTCAAGTATTTTTTTTTATTTTCTTTCGTCTTGCGGCAAACTTTGATTAACAAAACAAAACAAAAATATTAAGAAAGACAAAACTGTGCGTATAGATTAAAAAGCAAAGATATTGAAAAACAAATTATTACGAAAACAAATCATTTCATTTGTAAATTTACAGCCGTGGAGGTTCCCTGGATTAACATCAACTACTACGTACTTTCAGTTAAAGAGTCTTCAGCTCTTTGGGCATATGGAAACATATCACCGAAAGCATTTGCTGCCATCAGCTTACTCTCGATGGGACACCATAGCTTAGGATTGCCTTGTTTCAGAGTCCTCATGTTGCCTATCATGTAGAGTGCCCAGCGGGCACGCGATAATGCAACGCAAACGCGATTGGACTGCTGCAGAAAACCAATTTGGCCAGTCCGATTGCTGCGCACCAATGACAAGAGCACAATGTTTGCCTCTAGGCCCTGATAGCTGTCGACACTAGTTACCGGAATCTGAACCTTCTGTTTATTAAGGCGTCTTTTAATATATTCAACTTGGGCATTGTAGGGCGATAATATCACAATGTTGGTGAACTTCTCTTTAAGTCTGAGCGCTAGCTTTACCAACTCCTCGGCTTCATATTTGTTTATGAAAGACATGTCCGTCTGCAAGTGAAATTCAAATTAGCTGACAGTAAATCAACACATTCTATTAAGCTTACAAGTTTCTCCTCGGGAAGTTGGTGGTTCAAAAAGTACATGTTTTTTGTCATAGTGTCAATATTTTTATAGGCATCAACTGAGTTGTCGCTATCCAACGTATTGTAGAAAATTGGCACCAGAAGTTCGGCAATGCATTTACGCATGCGATACTGCACGGTGAGCACTTGGGCGGGAAAATTGTTGGTTATTAGACGCTCAAAGAGGGAGACTTGCAAGCCCTGTTTCATATAATTGCCAGTGTAGGGCTGAAGCTGCTTGTGATCACCGATAAGTATGACGTGCTCCGTGTAGGGCGTCAGGCAGGCCAGCACATGCGCTTCACCTATCTCGGCGGCTTCCTCAAAGACGATGCACTTGCTCTCCAGCAGACGGAACAAGAAGTTTAGACGTGCCGCACATGTGGTTGTCATCGCCAGCAATGCCGTGTCCCGGGCCTGATAAAACTGAAATATGGTGCGTAGAGTGCTAAGCTTTTCGGTCACCAAATGCAATTTTTCCAGTGCTGACTGTATTTCCAAGTAGGCCGGTTGGCTGCCATCAAAATCTTCATACAGTGCCTGCAATCGCTTAAATTGTTCCTTATATTCACACTTGACCAGCCACCAAATATGCTTGAGCCGCGGCGGCACCACCTGATCAGCTATTTTTCGGACATTATATTTCTCGATTTGCGGCAGTCGCGACTGCCAGCCAAAGCGCAGAATGCTGTCTGTATACTGGGCTGCTTTCAGCAGAAACTTATCCAGCGAGTCATTTGTGTAGGTCAGCACAATAATGGGACCACATTTCAGACGGGCGGCGTTCTGCAGCAGCACGTTAACCAGCTCAACGGATAGATGCGTCTTGCCGGTGCCGGGCGGTCCTTGTATTAAACAAAATTCATTTTTTAGCGCTGCGCTAAAAGCCGCACGTTGCGAACCATTAAGTTTTAGGTCGGCAGGCGGCTTCTCTTCCGTGAATTGCTGTTTGTTGTATGTCAGCTTCAATGTTTTATTGATGTACTTGGGCCGCCCAATGTTTAGCTGTAAAATGATCAATTCGTAATTGGGGTTTTTTAAGCTATCTTATCTCACTTACCTCACCATCGACAATGTATCTGCGCATGGGAAAATTATTTGCACTGCAGGTGCTCAGATAATTATGGACGCGCAGATACGGTTCAAAGAATACCGGGGTCTCGAACATAATCAATGGCCTGTCATAGATATTACCAATATTGTATTGCTTGGCAATCTGAACGCCTAGCTAAATTATAAAGTAAAAGCTGATTTAAAAATTGTACAGACTCGAATAATGGTATTCATACATATCCTCGCATTAGCATTGTCAAATCTGTGTTTGTGACAGTCGCCAATATGAGATTGTCAAAGTCATAGCTGGTTGTGAGACAAAGCAAAGCGCCCGATTTAATGTTATGAAGTTCCGATTGCGATTTGAACACTTTTCGCCTATCTGCTGTGTTTTTATCTGGCACTAAATCAACAAATATTAGGCTCTGTCGTTCATCTTCGGCACATTCTCGGTTCAGTATTAGCTGTACATGTGGCCAAAGGAGATGTTGCTCCTCCAAAGCATCGATATTGCATTTGGCATGCAGGCGCTGCACATACTGGCGCAAGGGCTTTGTAAAGTCTTCACAAAGTAGCTGGCGGTGCCAATTTATGTAGCCAGCTACGTCACCGGAAGCAGCGGGTGGAGTAATTGTGGGCACATCTTCGGTTTCAGTTTGCAGTAAATCCTCCAGCTTGGGATAGATCTCGCCCTTTACATGAGTAACCGTAGGCAGGACCTGCAGCTCCTGGGCAAATTCAACGCAGAGCGGATGCGTTACAAGCTGGTGCAGCTGACACCGAGCAAGCAGCGTTCTAAAATGCTCGATTAGCTCGTAACCAGATGGCTCCAGAACGCCGACCTTGTGTGCGCGTATAAGTAAAAATTTAATGCAACGCAACATTAGCTCAGACTCAGCATCCAAAGTGTTACTGGACGGAGGCGAAAATAGCTTCCCAGCAAAGCGTTTTACTTGCGTCAGCAGCACTTTTTGCCTAGCGAAACCGGCGAGTAGTTGCTCATCGAAGCCGCCCAATTCCAATTGGCATAGTATCGTCAGTATTTCCACAAACTGCAGCACGCGTTTTTGTGAATCATTTGCAGCGAGCTGATCCTTAAGCAGATCACGCTGCTCAGACATAAAGTAGAGAAACATTTCCAGTGGCGACATTTTCAGCGCCTTTGCGAATTCCGCTGTGGTAAAACGACCCGGCGCCTTGGCCTCATTGCTCTCTTCCAAACAAAGTCGCTGGCGAAAATCGTCTGTGCAGATATACAGTATTATTTAAAATAAACTTTACATTGGCATAGGTTTCCTCACCAGGTCTGCTACAGAAGTCAATGTGCTCCTCGTGCATCTCATTTGCCACTTGTTGCTGCATACTCTCCTGCAGATTTTGCACTAACTTATCTTCATCCTTGTTGAACCAATCGTCATCGGAGTCGGTCATGATGAATTTATCTGGTTGCGTGGCGTTCTGCGAATTAAATGGGAATACCAAGTCTCGAATGTAGTTTAGAGATGCCAATAGACTTCGATTCTGATAGATACAGAGATGTGCGATACTCGACTAATCGATACCGAGACCAAGTATTTTTTAGGTATTTATTGATTGCGGTAAAGACATTTTCAAAATTTGTCGTATTCACCTCCACCGTCAAAGCTATCATATCTGTCAATGTCAAATATTGCAATTGTTAATAATCGTGCTTTTACCGTTTCACAATAGAAGAATATTTGATAATAGCTTAATAAGTAAGTAAAATATAATTACTTGGTCGAATTTATTTTTATTTGGCTTGGTCACACCTTAAGTTGTTTATTTTGATCTTCGATTGGTGCGCCGAACATGACTAACTATATTAGATTTTGTTCAACTTTTGCTATTGCTTAAATTGGCATTAAATAATTTGGTCGAACAATACACAAACGTAGAGATCAATATTCAAGCAATTCAATTACCAGGTAATTGGAGAATACATAATAATACAATTTGCATTATTTGCCTTTTTTTACAACGGAATTACAGCAAACACGAAAGAAATATTGGCTTGGCTTCAAGCAGTTTGGGAGAAAATCTTGCGCAGCTTAACGCGCAAAAATGCCATCGACGGACGTCCGGTGAAGTTCACAAAGCGCAATACTTACTGGAATCGCGCCAAAGTGTCGCCACCATCTAAAATTCCAACTGAGCGTCTCGAAGAGATTCTCAATCTACAGCCATGGGGCATGTTTCTGTATTTGGCGACTGAAACCAATGCTAACTTCCTAACAGAACAAATTGGGCCACACGCGCATTTTGGTCACCTTGTGCGAGCTGGAGCTGCCCGGTTTCCACTACGATATGCTTAGCAAGGTGGCGGCGTGCAGTCCGCTCATTGAGCACTACGAGGAATTGGTGCGCAAATTGTGCACCAAGAGCTTTCGCACTATGTGGATCGATCTGAAATGCGTCGATAGCATTGGCTATATGCAGACGCTGTTGTTACAGGTCCAACGCGTTGGCGTTTTGCACGAGAACGGCATGCAAATACTTTTCAATATTTGGACACTTTTGAAGAGCAACAAAAACCCAGCTATAAAAGAGCGTCCAATTTGCATTAAATTTCTACAGCAGCTGAACGGTCTCTTCAGTGTTGACCAGGATGTATTGGCCGAGCCAAATCCTGCCGCTGAGGCAAGATTCTCCTACTATATTGCAGAGCAGTTTATAATATTCAATATTTTTAGATATTTCCCAGTCTGGAAGAGCTTCAACTGTGGCTCAGCCAGAAGGAGGACGCCTACCTTTACACACCAAAGCTAACGATTAGCTACATTAGCACAGCCCAGTACATAAATAGTCAACGCTTTTTTTTGCGCCAGCAATTTTTGCTACCACTGCGTGAGGATATTTCTCCAGCTCCAGCTTTCAGGATATTTCTCCACTGCAAATTGCATTTGAGGAGTTTCAAATAAAGCTGAACATGCACTTTCCGGTTGCCCATAGCAGCAAGCTGTTATTGGTCGATTTCTTGGCTGCACAGCGCAAGACATCAGCCGATGCCGATGTCCAATTTGAGGATTCCTTAGAGGAATCATTGCTAAAGCTTAAGAACGGTACTGGCCACTGTGGCTGGCACTGACATCAAACAGCTGCGTCGAGGCTATGTAAGTTAGCATTACAAGAAATCAACTGCGAATTTTAGATTGAATTCATTCACTATTTCATAGATTGCCATAACCATAGTGAAGCAGTTCAACCTAGGCAACATCTATGACAAAAGGCTTACAGATACCTGACAAATAGCAATGTTAATAACTTTCCCATGTCCGATTATATTGTGCATGGTCTGACCAGGACGCACCCGCCGGCTTATTTAAATCGCACACAGCCGCCGAATGTGTACGAAAGCCAAAAGTTTGTGAAAAAACTGCGCAAAACGCCGCTAAATCGATCACAGCACGATGCCTTTCAGCGTGAGCTGAACACCAACTTTAATCTAATCCAAGGTCCGCCCGGCACGGGCAAGACCCATCCTGATAAAGACCATGCTAGAGCAAGCCAAGTACTGTGCACCCATTGTTGTAATTACATATACCTACGACTCACTGGATAAGTTTCTACTTAAGCTCAGCTCTTATACCAGCAGCATTGTGCGATTTGGTTGTTGTTAGTAAATCCCAAACTGAAGCGTCTATACTGGATGGTTAATCTGGAGATCAAGGAGCATTTCAAGCACTTGCAGTCGCTATATAGCACCTTTAACGATACCAATAAGGCTTATGCAGATATTTTAACTACACAGCGTCTTATTTGGAATGCGCAGGAGAAACTCAACTGCATACGGATGATATTCCAGCACTATTTGATTTTGAAGAAGAACGTGCTGACGTACATGACATTTTACCTTCCATTTCAGTTATTTTCGAAGAAGCTGCAGAAATTTTAGAGGCCCACATACTGATTGGAGATCACATGCAACTCAAGCCCTATATTAGCTATATTAAAGGACTCAAGTATTCAACGATTTCACAGTCCTTATTTGAGCGTCTTATTCGCTCAGATTTCCATGTAAAGGCATTGAATATCAGAGGCTTTTCAGTCACAAATCGGTGTACATGTTTCCCGCCGTCCGTAATATGAAGCTGAATGTTTATTTTCTTCAACATCAGGGTCCCGAGACACAATTCAATGATGGTTTTTTATGTAACGATTGGGAGATTCAAAAAGTGTCTGAATTAGTCCGTCATTTAATCGAAGTTGGCGGCTATAAGGGCAAAGAAATTGTGGTGCTAACACCCTACACAATGCAGGTCGAATTAATTAAGAAAAAAGTAGGGCATTGAATGTGAGTAAGTTCGGTGTATATAATTTCTTCGATCATGCAGTTATCAAAGACGCTCAATTTGAAAGATGTTGGCATTACCACGGTGGATAGTTTTCAGGGCCTGGAGGCAGATATAGTTGTGCTCTCGTTGGTACGCAGCAATACGCAGGGCAGTATTGGATTCTTGTCGGAGCAGAACCGCATTTGTGTAGCCATCGTTACATTGTCTTGTTAACAGCTCAAATGCTGGTGTCTTTGGCGCCGAATATAGTGGAAACACACCTTCTGTATTATTTTCATATATACATTTGGTCACACTGTTTCGCGAAATTCTTGTAATATTTGTGGCGTTGTTTATTTGCAAGCGTACTAATATTATAAAATCACCCATTAAATGTTCATAAATTGACAAAATATAACGTAAGTACTGGGTCTGATTGTTAACATAATATGATATATGTAAATATAAAACCTTAAACATAAACATCGCCGTATATCACGATGTAAACAAAATTGCCCGCGCATTTTGTTGTACGCACTTCTGTGCGGATTCAGGCGAATCTAATTGTGAATTTAACATTCTTTATTATAGACTAACCAAAGATGGGTCGTAGTAGGCTCCGAAAGAAGCAGTTGTCTTCGGGCTCCGAGAGTGATCGTTCACCATCGCCCCCCAAAAATAAGAAATCCAAGCGCAGCACAAAGAATCCAAAGGAGGATGAATTAGCTGTGGAGGCATCTACATCAAATGCGGCTCGTAAGCGCGCAACAACTTCTACCTGTGAAAATCCATCGGTAATAATATGGATTCTGTACTAAGTCAATTATATCACACTCATTTGTTTTTACATACAGCGAGGACTGGCAGCTCGGAGCGCATTTCTTCGCTGTGGAAAAATTGTCTCCATACGTTTAAGAAATTTTATGTGCCATTCCAATTTATACATTGACTTTGGGCCGCATATTAATTTTCTTGTTGGCAGCAATGGCAGCGGCAAAAGTGCGGTAATTACAGCGCTTGCGTTAGGGCTAGCTGGGAGTGCTCGCAACACAAGTCGCGCCAGCAGCATACAAAGTGAGTTGTCCAAGCTGTGTCCAAGGGGTATATTTTGCAATTAACATATTCCATGTTCCAGAGCTCATTAAGAACGGAGAGACAAGTGCAACCATTGAGCTAACTTTATGTAATACGGGACTGCGACCTTTCAAGTTTGACATATTTGGTCCAACCATTACGGTCGTGAGACAAATACGCCACGCATCTTCCGCCTATGAATTGAGAGACGCTCACAACAGATGCGTATCCAAGAAATTAAGCGACATACGACGCCTGTTGCTATATTTTTGCATAAGTGTGGAGAATCCAATCTTTGTGCTCAACCAGGAAGCGTCACGTGAATTTCTGAAGGAGTAAGTGTGATTACACTTTATTCTATTAAATGTGGATACTCATCTATATATATATATATATATATATATATATTAACCCACAACAGTCTAGAGCCTGTATCAAACTATAAGTTGCTTATGAAGGCCACGCAGCTGGACTTATGCGCGGCCAGCTTAACTCAGTGTCATGAACAACGCGAACTCATTAACAACGACATTGAGCTACTTAAAAAGGTAATAGCCTTACATCAAATCACAATACGCATAATTCAATGATTTATTCTTATGCGCAGAAAAAAGAAAAGTTGAAACAACAGTGCCAACATGAGGAGGAAAAGTTGGCAATAATTCAAAATAAAGAGGCAATTAAGGTAGGCACACATTTTAATTTATACTTACCGATGAGAATAACATTGTTTGTCATCGACGTAGACACAATTGAAAGAGGCTACAACCATGTTGTCTTGGATAAAAGTAACCAATATTCAGCATGAACTCACCAAAATGGAACAAACACTCAAAGTAATCGAGAAGAAAAATGCTGACTTGTCACAGAAAACCACCCAAAAGAATAGTACGCAGGAGGCACTCGCTCAGCAGCTTGAGTATGTACGGCAATAAGTTTCATGCTACATATTTTAATATGCAATATTTTGCAGAAAAATTGAGGAAACAAAAAACCGGATTATGGAGAGTTACCAAATGCAAGAGGGACGGCTAAGGATTGCTAAGCGAACTATTCAAGATTGCCTTTTTAAAGCTAGTTCAATTAAAGCAGGCATCACAAATGCTGAGAAACGTCTGAGGGAGGAGCAAAACACCTATGATGGCTGTCAAAAACACATGAATAACTACCATGCAGACTATTCAGAAGTGAAGAGGCTTCGAGAACAAAATGCTGCTAAATTGGCAACACTTAAGGAAAAGGTAGCTGAGACAAATGAGCTTATTGCTAGGCTTAGGGATGAACAGAACGATGTAAAGAATCGAATACCAGCGACAAAAGAACACGTAGAGTCCATAAAGAACGAACTGAACAAATTGCATAAATCTGCGCGTACGTAAAAACATTTATTTAAGTGATCTAAGACCATTTTTATTACTATTAATAATTTTAGAAAACCTACAATGGGAAATGGAATCGCTGCTGCGCAATAAATCAAATAAAATGTCTGTTTATGGCGAGCAGGCGGTCAAAGTTAACAGCGTTCTGCGTTCCCAGTTCATTGGGAGTGAGGCTCACAAAATGCCGCGTGGACCCATTGGCATGTACATAACTGTACCCAATCCCAAGTATCGAGATCTAATAGAGAATCAGTTGTCTCATTGCTTGCGCTCATATATTGTTAGCACCGACAAGGATCGAATATCGTTAAGAGCTCTACTCCAAAAATCCTATGCAGGTGGTAATATACCAACCATCATCACCAGTGCCTTTACCAACCAAGTATATAATGTTTCCAAGTACAAAGTGCAATGCAAATCTTCAAATACCACCGTGTTAATGGATGAAATAAGGTAAGTCATTAATTTTTAAATCAATATTTTTAATATAACTGCTTATAAAATTGTTAGATGTGACGATCCCGTCGTTATGAACTATCTTATTGATACGATGCGCATTGAGACGGTGTTGGTTACCGAGTCCAAGGAGATAGCCGAATCCCTTACATCGAATTCGGAGAATGTGCCACCCAATTTGACTCGTATATTGGTTCCCAATTTGGGACTTGAGTATTGTCCATCGCCCAACTATGCCATGTACTCCATTCATATCTCGCCTGCGCGTTTAATTCAGGTCAATGTGGATGACCGTATTCGACAACTCAAGACAGAGCAGATTAGTCTTCAGGAGCGTGGCGCAATTTTACAACCACAGTTTGCTAAAGCTAAACAAAAACTGGATAGCGATGCACAGGAAATCAGTGCGAAAAGCGATGCGATTAATGCGCATCATACTGCCAACTCAAAAGCCTTGCAAAAAATTATGGATATAGAGAATTTTGAGTACAGGGAGTTACCCGCTCTTGATGTGCTTGTAAGCTGGTCCCCTGGGCATGGTAAACCCTATTTAATGTTATTTTTGTAATTGTTTTCTTAGGAAACTCACTTGACTAGCAGTGGTGAGAAGATCGAGAAATGTAAAGAAGAGCGTGAAATTTTGGAAAAACAACTGCGTGATCTCAACGAGCGCAAAGCTCGTGCTGAAGAAGAAGTTAAAACCGAACAAAATACTCTTAATGTAATAAATAACAAAGTGAGCGAAATTGATGCGGCGACGCAGCAACTACAAAGTAAAGTTCGCGATTTGGACCGTCATTTTGAGGAAAACCAACGACGATTTAAACAAACTAATGAGCTGCTTCAGTCAATGCAAAAGGATAAAAAGGATTTGGAAGAGGATTTAGAAAAGGCTCGCCAGGAGGCGCAAAAAGTTGGCGATTTCATCGAAACAAACCATTCTGAAGAGAGAATCCGCGACAGAATAAGTCGTTACAAAGCAAAGATAAAACATTATGAATCTATGAATTTAAACAGCGAAGATGTGGAGCAAAAGTTATCCTCATTGCTTGCTAGTCTTAAAACCGAAACTGAAAATTTAGAGAGTATTTTTTGTGTCGTAGATAAATTACGCATTGAATACCATACTCGGGCTCAGCGATTTCAGCGATCGCGATTTCATTTCTTCACCATGGTCCAGTTTCAGTTTAAGGTACGTTACACCTATTTAACTTCAATTTAAATTATATACATTTTTTATGATCTATTTTCTAAATAGCAAGCACTTATCTGCCGTCAATTTGAAGGGAATCTGGAACCCAATCATAAAGAAAAGACGTTGCATATAAGTGTTTTCCCACCGGGTGGTAATAAGACATCGAATACGAGAAGCTTGTCCGGTGGTGAAAGGTCATTCACCACTGTGTCCTTACTGAAAGGCCTTTGGAGTACTTCCGACCATCCATTTTATTTCTTGGACGAATACGACGTATTTACTGTACGTTGCTTCATTTTATTATTACATAAATCAAAGCATTAATTGAATTCTTGCATTTGTGTAGGATGAAGTGAATAGGACTTTTATTACTAAATTGCTTATTCAAGAGGGCACGGATTTTCAAAACCGACAGTATTGTTTTCTTACCCCGCAAGATACTAAAGTTGATGCGAGCCACCTTATAACCGTACACAAGTATGCATATTTAATTTTTTTTATTTTACCATACTTTATTTTTAAAATACTTTCAGATTGGAAGCTCCAGAGCATTAGGCTGTGTTGATATTTCTTAAATTCGTTGCTGGACGACTACACAAAGTAAATAATGGATTATTGTGTTTTTTTGCGTACTTTTTTAAAATAGTTTTAATGTTGTTCATAAATAAACGTACATTTACAGAAGAAAATAAAGATTTTTATATCTTTCGTGAAACATTCAAAATAAAAACTTCGATATGGCAACTCTGAGTTTATTTATAGTGTGGCAGCGCTATGTAACGCGCATGTGACGTTCAAGCCGATTGACAAGCATGCGAGTTAAGTTAACTCTGAATATTTGACCTGTGTGCTGTTTTTCCATTTTTATAAGCTTGGGTAATTGAGGTACATATTTTGATTTATCTATCAATAATCTTAATAATGGCTTTGTGAGACAAAACAATTGAGCGGAATTCTGATATGTGGCATCATACCGTCTGAACGTTTCTAGGTTACTCTAACAAATAACCTAAAAGCGATACCAGAGACAGACACGGCTTCTCCGACATTTATATTATTATTTTGTAAATTAGTTAGAAAGTCACAATGAGCCGCAACTACAAAGAAGATCAAGTCAATGAAGTCGAAGCTCTGGATTCTATATATTGCGGCGAAATGGAAGGTAACTAAAACATTTGTCGTCTACAACAAACATTTAATGCGAATGTCCGTGTGCCGTTCCAGTTCTACAAACAGAGCCTTTTCACAAATTTCAAATACCCATTGCCACGGAGGAGTATAATGCCGATGCAGTCGAAGATAGTGAAAAGGGCTTAGCGTGCAAGCTTGTTTTTACGTACACAGCAGTATACCCAGATGAAGCGCCGCTTGTCGAAATCGAGGACGCCGAAAATTTCGAAGATAATTTTGAAGCGCAACTCTTGGAGCACTTACGGCAGACAATTGAGGAAAACATTGGCATGGAAATGATTTTCTCGTTGGTGAGCAGCGCACAAGAGTGGCTAAATGTGCAGTGGGACGAGCACAAGAAGAACCAGGAGGATGAAAGAGCCCGCAAGGTCCAAGAAGTTGAAGAGGCGGAAAGAAAAAAATTTGAAGGAACACGTGTGAGTGTCGAGACGTTTATGAAATGGAAACTGGAATTCGAGGAAAGCACGGGCATTGCTGCCAAACGGGAGAAAAACAATGATTCCAAAAAGTTGACGGGCCGTGAGCTGTTTATGTGTGATAACACATTGAACGATTCGGACATCAAATTTCTGTTGGAAGCCGGTGAAAACATTGAGAATGTTAAAATCGATGAAACATTGTTTCAAGATATTGGCGAACTGGACTTGGATGACGACGACGATGAGGATTGGGTACCCGGCGCCGATGACGACGACGATTAAGCCATGCTGCGATATTAAAATAGAACTCATTTAAGGCAAACTTGTGTGTATTGTAAACAAAATAGCGCAACACAGTGCGAGCTCTACTTAGTCTTACAAATAAAAGCTAGCGTGTTATTAATTCAAGCCGTTTGGGGTTTGCAAGCTCATTTCGGATAATTTTAGTCCGTGGCTTTGAACACTTTGGATGTCGTCCAAGTCGAAAAATTCTTCATCGCTTCCATCGGTTGGACCAACATTTGGCTTGGTTTGGGCAGCATCGGCCTTAGCTTTGGGAAGCGCATCTCGTGGAAAATTAAGTTTTGGCCATGATCCTGGTTCCAGTTTTGGCATCGTTATCTCGACCTTTGTACCAAACATTTGTACGGAAGACTTTTGTACATTGATAATCTGCAATCATACAGAAAATAAATAGAAACCTCACAATTCGAGGATTAGATATTTGTATTCTTACACCGCGCAGTTCCAGGTCCAGATCAAATTTGGCATTTTCCTGTTCTGGAAAGACGAGCATCACATGCAGGCGAATTGGGTTGACCTCAACAACGCTCTCAGCGTAATGATATTTTTTGGCATAAATTGCGACAACCACATTCGTCGCCGTCTGATGCCAATCGTATCGGCATTGAACTACCTTTTTGTCTTCGTCCTGCAATTCATTAATATATAGTTCGCATATTCCAGCTGGCTTCATTCGCCTGACTTACGTCTTTAACAAATTTATGTTGACCGTACACACAGCCTTTTTGTGCCATAAATTGCGCAAAATCGGAGGTTCGCTTCTGGCAGCATGACCAAAATTTCATACCCTCATGGAATATGGGAACTCCGGGATGATAGGTGCACTCGCCGTAGTCGCTGCTTGTGTTCGTGTAAGAGTAGGTGCAACCATTGTTTTTGCAGCTTGTGCCCTCAGCTATGTCTCTAAAGATAAAACGAGAAATAAAATTAATCAGTTATTCGCGCCAATAACGCTATCTTAATTACCCTTCGTTAGATGCTGTTGCAGATGGCGCAGCAGCAGTGCTGACTTTTAGTGCATCAATGGTGTCCCTCAATGCTGGAGCCACTGTTGGCTGCAGGACAGTTAACGGTGTTTCGATGGCTGGCCTTGGCATCGATTCTTTAATTGGAGAACGAATTTTAACTTCCACAGTCTCGGTCTCATCCTTATCATCTTTGGCCGGCTTCTCCGGTTCGGGCGGTTTTACGCTGGAGTGTTTTGCCAGTGTGCAGCCTTTGATATTCAGAAACTCTGTAAAGTCCACCGACTTTTTATTACAGCACGACCAGCCTTTGTAGGCATCATGAAAAAAAGGAGCACCTGGATGGTGCCGGCAGGAATCTGTGCAACAAGAACTTGGTTAAGGTGTATTAAAATACATTTTTTAAGTGTCTACTAACCGTCAGTATTGGTCGATGGATCAAAGAGTTGGCCGCAGCCTCTGTTATAGCATTGTTCCATTTTTGTGTTAAATTTTTTATAAATATTACTCTTTACTTCTGTCTAGAATCTTCGCTAATAAGCAGCGCTGTGGAGGTAAGCCGATAGATACTCACGTAAGCTGCCAACTTGGTTTTGACAGAGACATTTGTATATTGATATCGGCAAGTGTTGTAAAATATCCACATTTCGTGGAAACGGTTTTTTGAATTTATTGCATTCGATTTGCTTAAAAAAAAACCAACCTGTATTGATGTGAATGTTTAGAAAGGCAGCCGGCAGCACGAGAACAATTAAAACAGACAGGCAATGCAAATTATGTTAATTATATATAGATATATATATAAGTGTATATATATTGAATTGCGGGGCTCGTTTCGAAAGGGTCTTTAAACTTTTAGGTATTTAGCAGTTGGAGACCGAAACCGGAATTAAAATATACAAATCAATTAATGCAAATGTACTGAAGGTCAGTTCGCTGTTGGCTTACGTGATTTAAGCACAGGATTTGCTAGACAAAACACTCAAAAAGGTGTGTACTGACAAATTGTGAGTCATATAGCAAAGCTAATTAACAACAGGAATGGCAACGGATCAGCTCAAAATAGAAACTGTGCTGGAGTAGGGCCAACCAGCATGCTTGCTATAAGGCTTAGACCTCGTTTCGTTTTATTACTGCTTAATGTCGTCATAGCTACACTATGTAAATATGTGGAACACGCTTTTGGTTTCATTTATTGCCTGCGGCGATAAGACATAAATTTAGCTTGCAGTCAGCAAATTGTCATTTTATTCAAAATTCTTGTGTCAACAAGGTTATCAACGCCGCGATGGCTGCCAACTGGCCAGTGCTCGATTCCGATTGGGCCTTGTTGTTCTGGCTGCACTTAATACAAATTATGACAGACCGTGGCGCCCGGCCCGGTCATGTGCGCGTCTGCATCCACGGTATGACCACTCTGTGAATCATGCTGCCACCGCCGCTAATGATCTGCTTGGGGCTGTTGTTGTTTTGTATTGTGCGGCAATCGCTCGAGAATTGTTGCCGTTTCTATTTGTTCACATTTCAATGCGGCTTTGCAACTTCTGACAAGCGCAACACACTCAAATAAAATAAAGAAATATAAAAATTGGAGCTTTTATTTTGCAGTTGCCGCCGTGTGTCCCAGTGTCAATGGAAATTAACACCGCGGGCACCGGCTTGGCCTATACTAGGCGTCTACGTAATTTTAACATACAATGGCCGCGGCAACGACAACAGCCAAAAAGCCAGCACGGTAACAATAACAGCAACAACAGCATGGCAATTGTGTGCTGCGGCATGAAATGCTGTTGTTAAATGCAAAAGGCAAACGCTTGCACAGATTTCATACAATTCGCACAGCGTCAACAGTAACAAGCAAATAAACATTCCAAGCCTGATGACGATGACGATGACGACTACTCAGTTCACACTTCAATGGCAGCAACAGCATAAGTTTCATTCCTGCTACTTGTTGGCGATAAGCATCAATTGCATCTAGCATCTAGAGTACAGGTACATTCAGAGAAAAAGTAGGCGTAAAACAAAATATAAATAATTTTGTTCTTCTCTTTTAAAAATTCTTATATTATATATATTGTATATATTCTTATATTGACTTCATAAATAACAACAAAATTCTTCGATAAAAATTATTTTGTTCTCAAAATATAAACGATGTCGCTTTTAAATAATCTTGAATTATGCACAAATAATACTTAACATCATAAATAAGAACAACCTTTTTTTTTATTAGGTACAAAGTATTTATTTGCAGTAAAATAAAAAAAAGGATTTATTATGGATAAATTATGCAAATAATTCTTGATTTTATAAATAAGAATAAAAAAGTACAAATTATTTATTTGCAGTGTATCCGTGTATGAAATAAAAAAAGATTTATGAGAGGAGATAAAGTGTAGTCTTATCAAAATACGTATATTTTACTAAAATTACCAAATTTGTTTGGATTTTGATAAGGTTTGCACTTGATTTTCTCTGAGTGTATTTTCTTTGCACTTAATTATGCAATTTACAACAACAGCAGTGGCAGCAATAAATATTACAGCAGTGATAACAAAGCTGATTTGTTAGCTTAACGCTTGCGCGCCTTCAAGTTCGTTTCCTGAGTCTTTCGTTTTGCTCATGCATTAACAATTGCAACAGCAAACAGCAAACAGATTTGTTTATTGCTGCACACTCGACTGCACGACAACGCACCAAAGTAAACACAGGTTTGCATATTTTACACATTTACATTTTTACACATTTATTTACAACGGTGTTTAGTTTGATTGCCTAGCCGCCCCATTAACTGACTACTACTCACAGATGACTCGATCCCGCCTCAGAAGTAGGCGTAACGCGTATTATATGGACTGCTATAAAAATTGTATGTGGCATACGAGGTGTCCGGCGTTTGAAATGTGGTGCTGAAGTACGTTGGATTCACGCCGCCGGCTGCTGCTGCCACGGCTGCCAGCGCTGTAAAGTGAACAAGAAGTATAAGAAGAAGCACAATTGACTTGACGGCCATTTGTGGCATTATATCGAGTGCGATTACAATTACAATTAATAATGTTAGGCTTGGGCGGGTGCACTTGAGTTTTCTGTAAATGTGTGTGTGTGTGGTGTGATTTTGCTGCCAAGTGGATAAATTCCAAGTGTGGGCGTCAACCGGCCGCGTGAAGGTTAAACGCTTCGTCAATCACGGCGTCAACATACTCGTCAAGTGTTTGGGCAAGTGTCCAGTGCGGTGTCCAGCTGCAATTGTTGTTTCACCCCCTCCCGACGGGGGCTGTTGGCACTGCGATTTAGAATGCCCGCTTAATCATTGCCCACATTAACCACATATATATATATTTATATATATATATTGTGGTGGTGGGTGGCTGTCAATTGCGCGCATTCGCGACGGCTGCGCAACAATTGTGCTTTGCTGCGGTTGGGTGCCGCATTTGCTGCAGTTTTTGCTGCTGCAATTGACCATTAATCTAGTGGGCTTTTCACGCAGCCGGCTAGCCACAGGCAGTCCTCATCAGGAAGCATGGGCTAACGTAACACTTTTGTGTGCAGAGAACTTTCCGGGGGGACTTGCAAAATTAATTACACAATGGCCATTTGCTTGGCAATATGGGTATCGGTCATTTTGCTACCAGTCGCCAATCGTGCATAAATTGTCAAATTGTAAAAATTATCTCAACTTAGTGTCGTTCGTTTGTTCGTTTATTCGTTTTGTTCAATTCGTTCATTGTGAAATGTCTTTCCATGCAGCTTTGTTTGCCAACCAAGTCCAAATCCTCTGGCCTACTGCTCGCTTTTTGTGTCACGCGGCAATAGGCTTAGTTCCAACCAGAAAAAAAACGAAAAATAGAAATAAATAAAAGTGACTCCATTTCGTTTTCTTTGCATTTCAAGCCTCTTAAGCGATATGCAAAAAACATATAAACAACAAAAAAATAAATAAAGTAAAAATCAAACTAATGAAGAGTTGTCGACTAGTAGATATCCTAGGTTTAAGACCGAAAGCAGATTTGGTGTGGAAAATTAAGGAAAATATACACGGAAATTTTTAGTAAACAATAAGTGAAAATATTGTTGCATAGAGAACCAATTACATACAAAAATTAAATTTTTTACGAGTTTTTATATTTTAGTTCAAATAATAAACAAATAATTTAAATGATTTTTCATTTTAATTGTTTAATGCCTAAATCATAGGTTTTAATCGTATTTTAGTCTATGTTTTATTACTCAGCTTAGGGAGAGTAATTTAGTTTCCATGAAATATAATATGATATACTATTTTTTATGTATCATAGAAAAATGTGTTTTTTTTTTGTTAAACCCTTTTGAAGACCATACTATTTTTATCACTTAGCTTGAGGAGAATAATTCATTGAATATACAAAAGATTGGTATTTACAACACAAAGCGTCGATTTCTTTAAAAACATGACATAACGTTCTTTATACCCTTTAAATTATTTTGTACAAGTGCAGGGTATAAACAGAGTAAAATGCAAACTGCAAACATATTTTGCGAAGCATTAGTCGCGCATATCATTGAATGTCTCCCTCTGAGAGACTCTCTCTCCCTCTCTCTTACATTAGGTTCGCACACTCTATGCAAATGTCTATGTGTGCGCTCATTGACTTTATAGACAGCCAGACACATGGCCATTTGGGGCTTAAGTCTCGATTGCTGCTGCAGCACCTGCTGCTGCTGCTGCTGCTGTTCCTACTGCTTGTGGCCAACATGTCGTTAAAAGATTGTTTATATATTGTTGTTGTTGTTGCTACTTGCTGGCTTTTCCAGTGAGGTACTTAAAGTATCGCATGAGGATAATAAAATTGCCGTGGCGAGAGTTTAATTAGCACTCAGCGAATAAGCCGAAATGGCTAAGCAATAGCTACATGTCTCAGCATTTAGATAGCAAACACTTTTTTAACAATATCTTAGTTAATAGACACTTTCCTGAAATAACAGTGATATAACTGCATATAGACACTTGGATATACTTTACTGATCATCTCGATCCTCTTTAGCCTTAAGTCTCTAATTAAGACATCTGCTTTTCAAATCAATAAATATAAAATATCATCTTAAAAAATTTTTATTGCTTATAAACCATTTAAGCTGTACTTGAATTTGGGGATTGTCATTGAAGCAATTTTTGTGTTGATTTTAAACTGGTTTCAAACAAGTGTGGGATCGAATTTTAATTGAATTCCGGGCTTGAGGTAGGTTAAGGCTGGCATCAAATTGGTTTCTATCTATTTTTGAAAAACCGGTAAATATTTACATTTTATAATTTTTTGCTACTTATAGATTTTGAACATGTCACTTTTGTTAATCTGTTTATATAAGACTTTCCAACAGCTGGATCACCCAACTATATTTCAACATCTGTTTTTAAACCCCACCATATTTCGTCAACCCAACACATTTTTGTTTTTGAATGTCCAATATTTTGTATAGTGTCATGTGCCCACTCGAATGTGTTTGGAGAAGGGCGAAGTGTGAGTAGTGAAGGGTATAGCCCACGTCGTTACAGTTTGTTGGATTTACCATCAAATCGGGCGTCTTGAGGCCGTCACAGTTCGATTTGTGTCGCTGCACTTCAAAGCTGGCTTTGTTCATTAGACGTCTGTCTTGTCTGTGCATTTACAATAATTGCTACAAGAAATCAAAAAAATACTATAGTGTCGAAAAGCCAAATTGGTGCATTTGAATGTGAAACTCAACAGAAAATACATAAAAAAAAACTACAAAAAATAATAATTACAAAAAACAAGTCGAAAAAAGTTAACATAAATAAGAAAATAATAAAAGTTTTTTTTTCATACAGTAGATTTTGTTTATTTATAATTTAGATTGTGTTTTGGTTTTAAAACTAAAAATAAAAAAATTCCTGTTACAAATGAAATGAAATCAAAATTGTAAATTTCCAAAAGAGAACATAAATATGTTTAGGCAAAACAAAAATAAAAGAAAGCAACAGAAAAATAAGCAAAAAATAATTAAATTGTTGTGCTTTGCAATTAAATAACAATAATTATACTAAATAATACCTAATAAACAACTTTATTATTACATATTATTATAATCATTATTATTGTTGTAATGTGTGTGCGGGTGTGTGTGTGTGTGTGCGTTGGGGTGTAGAATACGATGGGTGCCAAATTGGCGGAGTGTGTTGCTTGGGTGATTGTATTCAAGTTTAATTCAAAATTAATTGTGACGTGCATTTCCGTTTCCGGCGCGGCTTGGCATTGTTGTATGTGTGTTGTGAGTGGTGTGGTTGGTGTGGGTGTGCGTGTGTGTGCTTGTGTGCTTGTGTGTGTGTGCAGTTAACCAAATATTGTGCCTGTAAATTGGACAGGTGGGAGTGCGTTAAAAACAATTATTCAACAATTAAAACAATCAACAACTGCATAAACTAAAAGACTTTGCATTTAAACACTACTTCAATTGCACTAATAAAGCTTTAGGTGAGTGTGTGTCAGTGTGTGTGTGAATGTGTGTGTGAGTGTGGGTGACAAGGACATAGGTCAAACGATTGTTTAGACCGTACGCCGGAGTGTATTACTTTGCTGTGGTGGCACAAAACCAAAACCGGAGGCACCAACAATAACTCCGCTGGACTCGTCAACCGCATCCGGGGGCGAGGGCGGGAACACAACGGGTCCTGCAATGCACACACATAAAAACACAGAAAAAAAAAAGGAAACAGTATAGAATATGATGACATTAATTTGTTGTACGACAACTTTACCTCTGTTCTGGCGGGGATCGCGCACCTGCGACGCTGAGGGCTGAGCCAGCGCGAGGGGATCGTAGGCGAAGCGGGAACGGCTCGGGAATTGCCCTAGAAAATATTGTTGGCCGGCGGCAAAGGCCAGGCACAGGCACAGAGCGGCAATGGTGACTAACTGCAAAAGTAGACATTGATATGATTAAACGTAAGTTGTTGTTGTTGCTGCTGTCGGTAATACGGCCGGTAAGTACGGCCAAAGCGATTAAACAATTGAAAACTGTGTCAATGCCAGCGGAGTTAACCATATGAAAACGGCAAAAAAAAAAAGAAACAATTAAGCCAACAGCGTACCATAGAATGCCACTCATGTGTACTTGAGCACGAGCACGAGCCAATTGCCAATTGCCAGTTCTTTTTGGCCATATTTCATATGCAGAGCGATACGTGTAATTAGCAAGAATACAATATATTTATGACAATTGCAATTGCAGTTACTTAAATTTCAATTTGAATTGCATCAACTCTCTACCTAGCTGTGCTGACCCAATTCGCAGCGGCGTCAAATGCATCGAATCTAAGGCAGTGATAAGCATACAGCCTGAGCTCGTTAAGGGGCAACGATCTGTGGTCAATTTGGCCAGCTTGTGGAAGCTGTGGCGGCATTCATCAATGGCCCAATGCAGCATGCTGTGCAAATTGGCTTTCTGGTTATAAATATATATGTATATATATAGCAAGACAAAACAAAAAGTAGCTATAATAAACAAGAGGGCTTAAGTTGACAGTCAGCGACTTGAAATACCCTGTATATTTATATTTTATTATATCAGAAATATGTTCATAAGCCAAGGCAGTTGCTGATCAAACATATCTATAAATATTCTTCAGGTTGCTGATGCAAGAAACCAGCATACCCTCTATCACCCATGCACATTGTTTGCTGGGTATTTGAAATAACCAAAGTGCTGGCTGTCTGCAAGGCGCTTAAATTTATTGATTTCCCATTGAATGCTCGACAGGCTGGCGCTGCAATTGCCAGCTTGCAACTGTGCCGCGCAAGTGTTGCGGGTGTTGCATCCAATATCTTATTTAGAGCCGTCACGCAATCGGGACACTAATCATAGGGCCGCCAAGACTCAATGGAGCTGGCTTAAAAAAAGCAGCTGCCTCATCATACCTACATGCATGCTGCAATAAATATCAGACTGTTTGTGTGCACTTTTATTGTCGGTAATCGCACCTGTGCCCACGTTCATTCATATTTCCATGTAATTGCTGCCTGCTTTTGGCTTAGTTTCTTTTTTTATTTTTTATTTGGCTTTGAAAGCTTTTTGCCTCATTAATTGCCTAATGGGCCGCGCCTGCAATCTGCATTGCACTGCAGGGCGTATGCGCAATATTCGGTCATGTTGGTTTTTGCGCCAATGTAATTGATTTAATATGCTGCAAAGTGCCTACAAGCACCCTACAAATAATGAAAAAAAAAAACACAAGCAGCTGTAACAAGAAAAGCAACAACATCGCTAATTGCTATTAGCAAAAATTTGCATACAACAACGACAACAACAACAAAGAACCAACAACAACAGTAGGTACAAAAAATTGTCTTGAGACTAAATAATCAAAAACAAAAAATATGCAAACAAGGCGACCAGTTGCCAACAAGCAACTGCGACTCTCGTCTAGACTTTAAAGTCTCGCCAACTTGTGAAAATGTATTTTAATTAATTCATGTTCGTTGCTGTTGTTGTTGTTATTGTTGTTTCTATTGTTGCTGTCCTTAGCTTAGACATAGAAAAGCCAAGAAGCCCAAAGAGATTTGAATCATGTCATAATTGCGGCAAATTCTCTAATGAGAAACTTTTGTCAGCTGAATAAAAACTGACGCCTTTTAAATGTGATTAATAGCACCTTCTGGTGTGGGAGGTTCTTAAGAATCTCAGGTAAAAGCCAGGTAAATGGGGGCTAACAAGCAGCTTGAGAAGCCGGCAAACTTTTTTGCCACGATCATAAAAGCAAGCGAAGCTAATTTTAGAATCCATAAAGGAAATGACAATTTAACGTAATTTGCACAAAGAAGCCGTGATTACACTGCAAAAATGAATTGGCCTAATTGCTAAAGAAGTCATAAATTTGATATATTTAATTTATAAAAAATAAAATTACTTGCTGCTATTTAATTAATATTTAAGGTAATTTGCACAAAGCAGCTGGGATTACACTGCAAAAATGTATTGCTTAGTTGCAAAAAAAATCCAAAACTGAAGTTATAAATTAAATATGTTTTATATATATATATATTAATTGATAAAAATAATTTATTATATATTAATTTATAAAAAAAAATAACTTGTTTCTATATAATCAACATGTAAAGTAATTTGCACAAAGCAGCTGTGTTTACACTGCAAAAATGAAATGGCTTAATAAAAGACAAATTTGCTAAAAAAAAAAATCGAAAACTGACTTAAATTTAATATATTTAATTGATAATATTAATTGTTGCTAGCTAAAACTGA
The DNA here is from genome assembly GCA_004143825.1 of Drosophila micromelanica. Lineage (NCBI taxonomy): Eukaryota > Metazoa > Arthropoda > Insecta > Diptera > Drosophilidae > Drosophila > Drosophila micromelanica. The sequence goes on along the minus strand of SCDY01000100.1, from coordinate 119,630 downwards.
GTTATTTATTTTTTATAAGCACTGTAATTTCTCGCACTGTAGCTAGATGCGGCGTTGTCGTTGTCTGGCATCTGGAGGTCTACTGTGGCATGATACACATGTAAACCGTCAAAATGTCGTCAGCTGTGGCCTAAGGCAGCGTTTCCACGTTTCCACATTTCCACATTTTCACGTTTCCACACATTTGCATTGAGGAATTCTTCGCATAGTTTTTGGCAACTGCTTAGTTAGCTGCTGATTTTGGCCGGTTGACAGGCGATTTGAAAGTGATCGTTTAAATGAATTAAATAAATTAGGCGCTGCGCTTGGTTAATTTTTCTAAATGCGGCTAGCCGCAAGGAATCCACTAAAAATTTGAACTCAAAACCGTGCAGCACGCTAATGTGAGTTAATTTGTTTGACTCTGAGACATGAGAACAAAACGGTTTGTATTCAAAATTGCTATCATTCCTTATGTTAGCTGAGAGTGGCGCCGCCTTCGCCGCACCACGCCCCCTTCGTCGAAGCTCCCCCCGCTAAATTAGTTGAACAAATGACCTTAGATATGATTTCGTAATTGGGCGGCGCTTGGTGCTGCTGGTGTAGCCGACATGGCAACAAACAGCAGCAGCGACTGTTGGCCAACGGCGGCTCATGCGAAAACCCACCCACCCACAACAATGATTAAGTGCAGCAACATGTGAGCGTGCCCGTGCCAGCGCATAGAAACCTAAATAAAAATCACAACAACAAACTGGACAAATGCAAAAAGAAAAAAAATCAACAAAGTCAACAACATTGGCTTGTTAGCAGAGACTTAATATACCCTACAAATAAAAGCTAAAGGGTATTCACAGTTCAATAACAGACTCAAAAATTAAAATAACATTAAATATAAGAAATATATATTTTTATTAATATTATTTTTTTTTTAAACCAATTCAAGTTACTTATATCAATATATATGGGTCACGTACAGGGTATCTAGTAACTGAGCACTTGTGTTTGCACGATTTTTAGTTTATTTTTCAATCAGATTTTTTCATTGTTTTACTGGCATTTATTGGCGTTTAGATTTTGATTGGCTCAAATGTGCACTAAAAATAAATTATTTTTTATTACTTTACAATCTTAAAGGAAATAAAAATAAAAACAAAGCCCATTCCAACAGGTAATCAGAGCGCCTTGCATTTTCACAAAAACAAAATTGAAAGATAAAAAAACAAACTCGAAATGAACTTTCAATTGGTTGTTCCTGGCAAATGTGCAGTACCCGCAGGTTTCTGGCCAATTTGCATGGGCCAATATGAGTCATGTGGCAGGAAAAATATCAACAAAAAAAAAAATGGAAAATTTCAACTGTTGGTTACAGCTGGAGCGTTAATTAATCTTATTTAAATGGATTGTCATTTAGCCAGCAAGCATTACAAATTTGATGTGAACATTCTGCCAGTTGTGCCAAAAAGTGAATGTTGAACAATTGAAAAGCGCTCTCAAGTTTACACGGCCAACGAAATGAAAAACAAGAGAAAAAGAAAAAGTCAAAATCAAAAAATGAACATTGTTATCTGTTGTTAATGATTGTAACGCCTACGGCGGCAGGTAACGCCGCCGCTTTAGATGCTAACAGATGTCCAGGTTAACGCTCGATTGAGCAACTGTGCATTGACTTTCAACGCGGAAGCGTCTACTCTGCTCTGGCTCCAGACTCCTCGCTCCCGTCTCCCGTCTCCCGTCTCCCGACTCCCGTTAAGTCAAAAATTCAGCTGGGCTTAGTAGGTGCAACAAGATCAGCAACTGTTACAATGCGGTCGCTTTAAATTACTTTGAATTGTGTTTAATAGCTGGAAATGATGCCGGGCCGGGCCAGTCTGACTTTGAGTCTGTGTTTAGCTGTCCGCTGTCCGTTGTCCGTTGTCCGCTGCCTGCTGATTGCTGTTGCTATTGCTGTGGCTATTACTATTGCTCAAGCAATTATCGGGCATCAATTTGCCACAGCTCGTTGGTTAGGAAGTGCAAATTGACGTTTGGCAGCGTGAGAATCGAAACACTTTTCCTTTTTCCTGCTGATGCGGCCTCCAACAAAAACTAACAATACACAAAAATTTGGTTCAAGTTCATGCTGCAGTCGCAGCAAATTTGTAGCATTTAGAGGCATGACAAAATGCCAACACACAACGCACATGTCGGCCGGCTGCCTTATAAATATGGTAATGGCCTGGCTCCGTCCCGTGGCCGCTCCGGCGATAAATCTACCATAACTATTTTGCAAGCCAAAAAACGCGCGCACAGCACTCGCATGTGGGCAGCACCACGCTCTCCGGGCTTTAAGCTAATGTCCGACCCGTAGCTGGACATGTGGAACATGTGTATGCCAGGCACTTGCCATGCGCATTGACTGACTGACTGACCAAATGACTGACCGACTGACTTACTGAGTGACTGACTAGCTCGCAACTGAAAGACATGGCTCCAACTCTGATTGCGACAGCTGCGCGGTGTTTTTTTTCTAGCAAACGCTAATCGCGTCGCACTAAGCGAATTGTAATAAAAAATAGACAAGAAAAACAACAACAACAACAACACAAACTGTTGCAGCGAGCGATGCGAATCCCGATATCGTATGACATGGCACAGCTAGTGAACATTAGCTATCATTGCTCCAAATTGAGAGGAGAGGAGAGGAGAGGAGAGGAGAGTTGCTCACGACTGGCCACAGGATTCAACAAGCTCAATTGGATGCTACAAATTTTTTAGATTTCATAATATAAACTATTATTTAACGATTATTTTGCTTTTTTAACTATTAATCAAAACCTAAAACTGATCTATTTTGAGAGTTAAGAAACTGCTTTTTTTTTGTTTTGGTAAAACAAGAGGATTATTTAAAGAAAATCTATAATAAAGTTATTATTTGACTCAACAAACTTTTTTTTTATAACATGATACATAATATTAAACAAAATAATAATTTTGAGCATACGCTTACAATATTTTAAGCGATATTAAATGTGTAAAATAAAGTGATTTCAAATAATATTAAATTCAAATCAAATACTTCAATTATTTCTATAGAATATATTAAAAATGTTCAACAAATCGGGGTGAAATCAAAACAGATCTGATCTAAGGCCAGGCTTATATGCTTTAAGAATAAATTCTGTCATCTGCGTAAAACATAGACATTTTAAATTATAGAGTCTACACAGCAATTATGGATTTCAAACTGGTGTTTATGTTTCAGTCCTTAAAAAGTACTTGGGTTCATAAAAAAATATTCTAAATATCCTATTTATTTAGTTGCTATCTTTTATGGAGCCTTTACACATTTAAGTCTGGCCCAGACATGGCCTAATGTAATTATGTATTATGACGCTAGGTAATAAAATTAAAATTTTATTTTTAATTTTTTTTTGCTAAAATACTTTAAATTCAATGGCTAATTTTTTTTTAATTTAAAAATCTTGAAAATTGACGCAGCAAAAAAATAAATTGCTTAATTCCAAAATCTGACGGCAAAACCAATAATTAAAATTATATAGTAATAAATTTGAAGCTTTTTAAAATCGGTGGTAAAATAATAGTGAAATTAAGTGATTACAAATTAAATAAAACTAGATTTTAAAAATTAATAAAAAAAAATCGTTTAAAATAATGTAAAATGTTTAAGGTGGTTTTTCGTCCCCATGTGGTATCAGCAAAAGTAGACTTGGTAAACTCTACAATTTGGCTTTTACTTAGTGTAATTGCTGGTGTGTGTGTGTGTGTGTTGGGCAAGCGGCATCTTCATTAGCTGCTTGCTCGCAGCCAAGCGCAACAGCGCAAGGCAATTTGAAATTTGATGGCAATTAATTTGAATTTCTACACGCAAAGCGTGTAAAATGCAACAACATGTCAGCGAGGACAAGTTTTTTTTTCTTTTTTGTCGATGGTGGCAACGATTAACCAATGAATTAAAGCGATTGTCGAGCAATTAATAAATCTTTTTTCGGTGCGCTGCACACAGCACGCATGACCCAATCCTAATCGAGAGCGATTTGCCAGACGCTGATTGCGGTTTCCCAGGGTGCCTGGGATGAAACGCCAAGCGTTTAATCCGCCGACTCTGGCTGTGCAGTCAGCCAAATGCAGTTGCAGTTGCAGTTGCATTTGCAGTTGCAGTTGTGCGCGCAGTTGCATAACTCGTGAGTCTAATGAATTTTCATAGTTGTTTTAATTTATGGCTGTCGCACACACGCACTGGCGTGCTGCTGCTGTTGTTCGCCTGGGACACTGGGACGGACACGCAACGTGGCCAAGAAGTTGGTCAGCAACGACTGCGACAGCGACAGCTTGGTCAGTTGACTGTGACTCTGGCTTTGACTCTGGCATTTGGCTTTGGGGATATTGGCGCGTGTGTCTCGCACTTTTCAATTAAGTTACAAAACGCATGCCCAAGCACGTTTTGTCAGTGTTGTGCTTTTGGCCCGATCTGTAAAACAAGTGTCTGCCGCTTGTCTGGCTAGGTCGCGGCCTTCAACATGAACTTGAACTTCTCCGCTTTTTTTCCCGCTCCTCCGTTCTGCACATTGATTCAAAGACACACACAAAAAAAGAAGGCGGAAACATTGAAAGTGCGTGTTTGTCGACATAATCATAGTTTATATGCCATGCAAATCGGATACAGTTTATGGCCTGGAAGCTGTTTAGGATGTAGCACGCCCCCCAAGCCCCAATGCCTATTGTCTGCTGCGGCTTAACAGCTTAATAGCCACACACACACACATGCATCTCTCTCTCTATCTGTTTATGCATATTTAAATGCGATTACGAATAGATATGTTTCATTTGTATATGCTTGCGGCGGGCTTTGTCATGTCTTTAATGCCGACAAAATGCTGGCTGCAAAAAATTGACACACGACAACGGGCAACAGTTCAACTGGCGGCTGGCCATAAATTCAAGTGGCCAATATAAAATTCTGAATACCATACAATTGCCACGAAACTTGACTCAATTTGAACGGTGAACGTTGGACCAAGAGTGTGTGTTGGCAATTCGAGTATTGCATTCGCATTAGCATGAGCATCAATGAAAATGCTGTGAAAATTGTCGCTTGGCAGCCAAAAACAAAAGACTTAGGCAACGAACTTTGCTAAAAATTGCGCATACGTAAAATTTATAAAAACGCAACGGTTTTTGTTTCGCATTTGCTTTCTTACACTGAAGTACTTACGAATTTCATGTTGATTTCGTTGGGTTTTTATTGAAGTTGTTGGTGTTGTTGTTTTGTTTGTATTTTGTTATTGTTGGCTGAGCTGCAATTAGTTAACAAATATTTCAAAAATTAATTCGCTTTTCATTTATTGGGCACTGCACTTTTTTTTGTTATAACACGAAACACGATCTTGTTTTATATTTATTTTTAGTAAGATATTTTTGGCTTTGAATTTGAAATTTCTTCTGCTTTTGTTTTTTTTGATTGTATTTTTTTTACGATTCTTGTTTATTGTAAACGCGTGCACGCGACTCAAGTGAAACCAAAAGCGAAAAAATTCAAACGCGTTTGCTGGCTAATAACAATGAGAGCTGGGAACTGTTAGCTGGATGCTGTGTGGATGCCTGTCAACTATGTATTGGCTTACACGACTCTCCGCTGCGCTGTATTTAAAATATATTTTGTGTGCCTGGTTGCGGGTGCGCTCGGCTTTGACTCGGACTTGGACTCGGGGATTCGGACTCGGATTTGCCGGATCGTGTGCTTGTACGTCGAGCTGTGCGGTAAAACGTTTAATGAATTCCAACAGAAATGCTCAGTTGATTTTATATAAAGCATGGCAAGCGTGCGCCGTTGTCGACGTCGACGTGGCCGTCGTGGCTTTGTTTGCTGCGTTTCGAGTGAGTTTTTTTTTTTTGCTTTTGTTATTTGTTTTTGTTTTTTCTTTTGTCACTCGCGAGTGAGAGCCTTTGAGCTTGAGTGGGACTGTAAATTGGTGGCCTACGTGCGACACGTGATGAGCGTTGTTCTTGGGCGGCCAGTGGCAAAAAAAAAATCAACTTTCTAGCGTTTGGCTGCTGCTGCTGCTGCTGCTTTCCGGTAACCAGTTTCAGCACGAGCTGCACTTCAATCGGGTCAATCAGCTTCAATGGGCGCTTATGCAAATCTAATGCAAATGTAATAGGAAAGCTGGCAAACACCTTGGCTTGATTGCAGGTGAAAACCGCTACAACAATTGCATCAACAACAACAACAGCAGCAATAAAAACAATGCTTTGGTGTTGTCAGCAGCTCAAGCTTTGGCAATTTCTTCCGCCTCTGTCGTTTTGACCGTGAAAATTCCGTGTGATTGTTGGCCTGTTGGTCGGTTTGTTTGATTGCTAGCTGTTGTTGTTGTTGTTGCTGCTGCTGTTCACTTTTCTGGCCGTTTTTAGTCGAGGAGCGCTTTTTGACTTGATTTAAATGACAATTTACATTGTGTTCGCTTGTATGATTAAATATAGTAATATGCATATCATAATCATAACGCACGAATCGCCTGCCGGAAGCGCTAAACAGAAGGCTTAAACCGAGCTATTTCTATATACAAAACATGCATATTTTGAGTTGCGATTTCTGCTGCTTTATAATCCAAACACACAGCATCAAATGCTTGACATTTACGACCCTTAAACTGGAAAACATCAGTTTCAGATCAACGTCTGCGAGGGCAGTTCAGTTAGTACTTGCCTGTTATCAGCTTATTTTAAAAAATTATCAATATTTTAGAATTCAAAATCAACTCATTTCACCTTTTATTTAGCGACCCTCGTAATGCGCCTAATTAAATACAAATTACACACTTGTCGCAGCTATGCAAGCAATGCGTTAGTTCGTTGTTTTTGTTTTTTTTTTTCCGCCAGCTAACGCATGCAACAGCCCGAAGGCCGCGGGGGTGAGGGAAGTGGGTTGGGGTAAGATGTTGTGCCGATAGCTGGCTAATTCAAAATACCAAGTTCAAGTTCAGCTGTCAGGTGGCCGCAAAATCACCTTCTTTTTGTTGATGCAACAAGTCGCAGCAAGACCGCAAAACTTATAATTGAATTGTATATACACAATGTTGATGTTTTGTATTGTCTTCAGCTGGCCAACTGGGGTCAAGTTCAGTTGGCCAATTGGCCGGCGCAATAGTTGTAAGCAATGCAATAATTAGCTGGCTTAATTGCCGATTGCCATTGATTTATCAACTGATCAAGTGCACAATTAAAAAATCGCCTTGCGCGTACTTTGCCTTCTTTGGCTTTCTTTTTTGTTGCTGTGTTTGCAATTTGTTTTGCATTTGTTTTTTGGTTTTGGCTGCTTAATTGAAATAGTTGAACGTCTGACAATAGTTATCAATCAATCATTGCCGCAAATTTTGGCCTCAGCCTGAGGTTATTGCCACTTTGAGGAATTGAAAAACAGCGGCAAGAGCAGAGCAAAAAAAAAACTTCAAAAAATACAATTTTGGGCTCAAACTTGTCTGCACACGACGGGCCGCTTCTAATTAATGGATATTTAAATGCGCTAAAAATAGTCGCTGATATGATAGTCCAAGTATTCGCATGCTAATCAAAACGCTTATCCTGTTACCACTGAGAATTACAAGCCCATTAATCACTGATGGCAACACGCGCAACTAATTATCGGGTCCAGTCATAAACGTACCCCCTGAAGCGAATTACACGTGTATATTAATAAAATATAATATAATATGTATTGTATTGAAACAAACCTGGCTATTGCACATTTTATTAAGGAAGTCAACGGCAAATGGGTTCAAAACCTCAAGAAGAGCAATAACTCGCCGAATATCCATGCGGAACTGGTAATTATTCCAACTGATGCGATCCGACTCATGCACTCTCTCCGCTTCAATTTAGGATCGCAACCAGTGAACTGCTTTATGAAAAGCTTGATTCCACATCTCTGATTAATAATTGTGTAATTAATTGTGCCTTGATGCTTATGATGCAACACTTTATTTTAAATATTATACACAAGTAATATTTACCTACTTTTTTGTGTTACATGTGTTTAAAATAAAAGAAAGTAAAAAAAAAAAAAATAAATTATTTTAAGCATGAATATTGGGAAAAATGTTATAAAAAGTTTCAAACTTTATCTTTGTCCAGCCGAGTTTTTAGATAAATTGTTATCATTATTTTTGATAAAATATACAGTAGAGTGGGATGCGTACCTGGATTTTTGTTGTTCAGTGTAAAACCTTTAAAATTTTCATATAATTAAAAAATGTCGCTTACGATAAAATCAAAATATCCTCTCCACAGGTGTAACGGTTAATGTTATATTTTTAATCACATTATCGTTTATTGCACTTGAGTTCGAAATCGTTTGAAATTATATAATATTTATAATTAAGTTAACAAATTCAGATTGCCTTTTTCGGCATTCACTTTATTCCCTAAGTTGTCGATGCGATTCAGCGACCTTCCCCATTTAATAATTAAGTATATGACGGTGCTGCACTTAGATTCTGAAATAGAAACGTTATTAATTGGAAACGTTATATGCCAATTAGCGACGTGTCGAGGAAGCGTTGCTAAGGCTGATGCTGCTTTAGAGCGGTTGACAATATTTTACAGTTATTGCGACTGCCGATTTCCAATTAGCTAATTGTGCCCAAATGTGCATATGTGAATTATGAAAAGCGAGCGCAAGTTCAAATTTTTAGCATTCCAAAGTTCCGGTCCAATTTAAATTCGATTTGCATTAATCACACATACAAATAAACACACATACAAACACATACATGAAGCATTCACCATTTATTCTCACGGCATCGACCTTGACAATGCTCGTGCGTGTGTGTGTGTGTAACGCATGTTCAAGCAGCTTGCAAGGAAGAAAACTCTTGACGCTGGAACTGGTTTTTGTTTTCCATTAGGCGTAAATTGAAGGCGCGAATATGCGTATGCAATATGCCTCTGCAGTAACAACAACAACAACAACGCACAGTGTCAGTTTGACAAACTGCCGGCGCAATCGGTGTTACAGTCATCGGATTTAATTGAAACGGGTTGGCGACGATGTTGCATATGAGTGGTGAGCTTTATTGCCCAAACTAGACGTTTAACTACTTTCGATAGGGAAGAGTTTGATGATTTATTAACATGTTAATGCAATTGGCATGCTCAACACTGAGTAATTAGTGTCTGTTATATTTAGGCGGCTATAATTTAAACTCTGCGCTGGCAATGCCCTATATAACAGCAAAAATTTTAGTGTTGAATTATGCAAAAATATATCGTTTTTAAATTATAGTATAAGTAGAGAGTTGAATTATAAAGAGTGCGAATACAAATGTTTACTGTTTCACTATTATATATTTAAAGATGAATATGCTGTAGACACCATCAAACTAAACTAAAACTACTAACAATATTAGTTTTTTTTATCGATATCTTATATTAACTATCGTTAGTATACGGAACAGTTGAACATATCGATAGTGTCAATAGCTAGCAAAAAGCAACCACTCATCAAACCGGCATCAGTACCGAAAAAAGCAAGAAATATTCGGCGGAGCCTAAACTAAATTTTTGTAGACTAGACGCCAACGCATGCAAGAATGACGCACACTAACACAAATTGGGTCCTGGCACTTTTCGGCGCTCTTTTGGCTTTGGAGCTAGTGACGAGTTCCGAAGACAATGAGTATATGAAGCGGGAACACAGTCTGGTGCGTCCATTTCAAGGTAAGATAAGATTCTGTGTTGCACACATATTATGCGAATGTCGGGGGCATGTCAAACAACTAACTCGGGTCATTATCTCTCAGGCGTTGGCGTTATCTTACCCCATTGGGATTTTCTGGGAAACACAATGGTCACCAGCAACTACATAAGACTGACGCCGGATTTGCAATCAAAGAGCGGCGCATTGTGGAATTACTTGGTAAGCGGGCCCAAAATATGTTTATTTAAATAATTGTCGCTAATGGAAATTCCGCACAGCCCATTATGGGACGCAATTGGGAAGTTCACGTTGGGTTCAAAGTTCATGGAAAGGGCAATGAGCTGTTTGGTGACGGATTTGCTATTTGGTATACAAAGGAACGCATGCAAACGGGTCCTGTCTTTGGCAGCAAGGATCATTTCTCTGGGCTAGCCATCATACTGGACACCTACAGCAATCACAACGGTCCCCATAATGTAAGTGACATGATCTGTGGTAACTACACTATGGTTGCTATCTCTAAAAGTTATTTGTTTGCGTCCACAGCATCAACATCCCTATTTAAGCGCGATGGTAAACAATGGCTCCTGGAGCTATGATCACGATCGAGATGGCACCCACACACAGCTGGCCGGGTGCGAGGTGCGCTTCCGTAATGTTGATTACGATACGTTTATTAGCATACGCTATGAGAACGATGTGTTGTCCGTTTCAACGGATCTCGAAAATCGCAACGAATGGAAAAACTGCTTTGTGGTGAACAATGTCGAATTGCCAACTGGTTATTTCTTTGGACTGTCGGCCACAACGGGCGATTTGTCCGATAACCATGACATTCTTAGCTTCAAGTTCTTCGATATTGATACAAACATCAGTGTAAGTATAGAAAATGGCATGATAATGGTGTGTGTTATATTTATTTTGTTTTCATTCACGAATTGCAGCACGATGAGATCTTGCAACGTAGTAACATAATACCAAATGCCAAAACATTTGAAGCGCCGCGAGAGCACAAAGACGATCCGAAACCTGGAATGTCAAATGCCAAGATATTTTTCATACTGCTGTTCGCAGTGCTGGTGACGGCAGGCGTGGCTATATTCGCCATATCGTATTTCAAGGATCGCAATGCGCGAAAACGTTTCTACTGAAAACGAGAGCTCCACCTGCGACAACAACAACCAAACCTAGGCATAGTCAACCAAAACATCATGTTACAAGCAACAGCTGACAAGTTTTAAATCATTTTACAGTTAATTTATATTGAATGTACCCCTTACGATATTTGTTCATAAGTTATCTAGAATACCCCCTTTTTTCTGTTTTGTGATTTTTGTTATTAGGTGTTCTTTGTAAAAATTGTGAAGTGAGCACCTATAAGACAAAACAGCGATGCAAGACACACACGGGGAATTGTTAAATTTAAGTGGAAATTTTTAATCAGAACTATAGACAAATTGAGACCGTAAGAATATTATTGCAGTGTGTACATTTACATAGAAAAGATTTAAAAAAAAACGACCAACCTACTGCTAACTGCAAATTCTTAACTGGCTAGACCCAGTTGTGGTGCTGTTGCTGTGGCTGGCGCTGACGGGTCACGGATGCTGAGCGCGGCGGTGTCGGGCGTACAGTGGCCAACATGGACTCAATCTGGCGCACCTGATTGCTGACAAAGCGATCGCTGGGCGGCTCATTGCGTTCGCCCTCCAAATTATCGTTGGACTTGTGCATGCCACTCAATATGCATTGTTCGAACAATGACTTCGACTGGCCGTCGTCCAGTGAATCGTCGGAGCTGTAATCAGTCTTGGCGCCGGCAATTGTCTGACGTCTGTGATTGCTTGGCTTGGGCAGTGTGTTTGTCTGGCTTGAGCTAGTGCTGGCACTGGCGCCACTTGGCTGTGGCCTGCAGCTGCCGGCAGCAATTGCCTAAAAGGTAAGAGAAACATTTTAGGTGATGGCATCCACAAGAAATCTTGGCCAGCAGCACTTACCTGGCTAAGCAGATTGCAGTCATCGTCCGAGTCCATTGACAATGAGCTAAGTGAATCACTGCGCTTGGGCAGCTGAACAGCACTGCGGCGTGGTGGCAATTTTGGCGCAGATTCCGCATTTCTGGGCAGGAGCTGTGGCGGCTTCAAGGCGCGTGCTGGGCCCACCTGCGCCGAGCCCACCGTTAAATTGGACAGTCCAGAGATAACAGAGAAATTACAGGGGCTGTCCTCCACATAATACTTGTTCATCTCATCCGTTACCGGCAAATAACTGGGCAAGGCGCTGCCACCGCAGCGCATCTTGGCAATGGCGTCCTCCTCGGCAATGTTCGTGGCAGTGCTCTGGCCTTGTGGCGTCTGTCGCGGCAGCTGTTCATTTGCATTATGATCATTGGCCGTGGAGGCTATTGACAGCACCGATAGGTTGCTATTGCTGCCCGCCTTGGACAGCAGCGCAGGCGTATCCTCGGTGCAGTAGCTAAGCGCCGCATCGTTGCCATTGAGGTCATTTCCGTTGGTGTTCCGGTTCACAATGGCCGGTGTACGGGCCGGCTCAATCTTGCGATCGCGACGCGGCGACTGTGGCATGCTCTGCGTGGGTGAATCCGGCAGCTCTGAGGGTGAGATGACACCGCTTTGCATGCGACTGTATTCGCTAATGACGGAACCAGTGTCATCACAGCCAATCGTCTCATCATTCACCAGCGAATCCATGGAGCTGCGTCTAGAGAACATCAGCGGCGTCTCCAGAGCGGAGTCAATGGCCTGGCAACCACTGTTGTGATTGCTGTTGTTGTTGCTGTCGTTGTTGCTGTTGATGTTGCTGTTTATGGCAAGGTTTGGTGCTGCCGCAACTGGTTGTTGGGTAGTGGTTGCCTTGGGCACGGCTGGCTGCTTCTCGTGCTTGCCAGACGCCACGTCCATCAGGCTGTTGAGCGAATCGAAGCGACTGAAGCAGCCGGGCGTACCCTCCTCACAATAGTTGATCGGTCGCTCGCCAGGCTCTGGTTCGGGCGTGTGCAGGCAGCCGTCGGGCTTGTCGCCCGCCAGATTCTCCAGTGCATTGCAGCGCAAATTGAGCGTCTTGGGACGCTCCACTTGATCGCTGCTCAAATCACAAGCCGAAGCGGATTTGGCCAGCGGCTGCGGATCTGGGCACACAGTGCTGCCCGTCTCATCTAATATAAGCAGAATCTCGCTGTTCTCCTCGCTTGCCACCGGTTGCGTCTGAGCCGCTTGCGCGGACCGTCTTTCCTTGTAGCGCGCACTGAAATCTGTGGGCTGATCCAAGTCTATGGAGATATCGAAAGTGGTCTTGGCTGGCTTGTGCTCGCTGTAGCTATACTTCATCGAGTAGTCAATGGGCTGTTCCTCCGAAGGTGCTCCATACCGGCTCTTGGCTGTGGCAGCGCTCAGTTTGCGTTGCTCGAAGGCGCTCTCGGATTTCGTCGAATATTTTGTGGAATCCGAATCGGATTTGCCGGAGTAAAGCGACTCGCGGCTTTCGCACTTGCGCGGCAACGTGTTGCTGCCGTTGGTGCTGCTGCATGCCGTCGCGGGTCTAACCTTCTTGAGAGACCCTGTGGGATTGCTGCTCAGGCGCATGGAGCTGTAGCGACGCGGTAGCGTACCGGCATGCCCGCTGGCCAGCTCCTTCGCTGGCATCTCGCCTTGGCTCGCCAGTTCAAGTGCATTGCGATAGTTGATCAAGTTTTTAAGCGCCGATGCGCTGCCCTCGGCTACCATGGGATTCTTGGAGGCGATGAGCGCGCGTAGCAGCGGAATGGCATTGTGATCGATAAGAAACTGTTGATCCTCGGGACACCGTGCGGACAAATTCCACAGCGTACCGCAGGAATTGCTCACAACCGTCTGGTTGTCCGACTTCAGTTGCTGCAGCAGAATGGCCAAGCAACTGTGCTCCCGCAGGATCTGGCGATACGATTCACAGACAGCTATGTGGCTGGACACGTTGCGCAGTATGCCGCCAGCGTTCTCGACAATCTTCAGTGTCTTGCTGGGGCCCTCATAGCTGAGCATTTGCACCAAGAATCCCAGTGCCCCATCGACGGCACAAAACTCCGCCTTGTTGGTGCTGCAATGGGCCGAGAGATTCCACAGCGCGGAGAGAATGGCCTTCAATGTGTTCTCGCTCTTGTTGTGCATAGCGGCCTGGGCGAGAGCCGTCACGGTGCCCAGCTCATTGAACACGGTCTTCAGGTGTTTGTCGGCGCGCCAAGAGAGATTGCGCAAAACGCTGGCCGTGGCCTGGAGCAGATCGTCGACATCCGTTGAATTGGAGTCCAGCTGGGCAACCAGCGCTTCCATGAACTGCTTCTGTCCGCAGAGCAGCGACTTGTTGTTCTCCTCGCCGCAGGTAAGATTCGTCAGCGTCATGAGCGCATAGCGACGCAGTAAATTGCATTGCTCCCGTCCCGCTGCCGGGCCATGGACCGCATGATCGAGATGCACCAGATTTGGTATTGCTTTCAAGGCGCCCAGTTCGCACATGGTCTGACGGTGCTCCTCATCGAAACTGGCCTTCATCAGCAGCTTAATAGCCGCCAACGGATGACGCTCCTCGTCATCGGCAATTGACTCGCCGCCGCTCTGCAGTTGAGTTCGCAGGAAATTGCAACTGTAGTCGTGTATTTGATCCAGCAGGCGCAGCACCTTCATCTCCCGTTGGTTTCCACTAACGATGTTGTGCAGCGCTTGGCTGGCATTTCTGCGTGCCGCTCCGCCCGTGCCGGCACCTTCGTCATTGTCGTGCAGGATCTTCACCAGCAACTGGATGCAGTCGGAGCTGCGCAGTGCCGCGCAGGTGTCGGCGTTTCTCGATAGCTCCAGAAAATTGCGCGTCAGCTCAAGTTGCTTGTGAGCGTCGCTTTCGTTCAGCGTCATCTTTACAAATGATTTCCACAGTATTGAGTTTTGCGCGGACTTCACACATACACTCGCCTTTTAGCTTTGTACCTAAGCGTATTCCAGGAACTATAATTTGCCTGCCTGTTGATTAAGCGCAGGTAGGCGGCCCTCCACTACGATTTCTGCTAATCCATTTTTGATAGGTAAAAATCCTAAAGCGCAGAAGCAGCTGCCTTTGTTTGTACGTTGTGGTCTATCGGGTTTGAAAACGCAACAAGTAATCGATAGATGTGCTTCATGGTACATGCGTATACAAGGTAACGATTTTTGCTGCAGGGCTGCAGTGAAATTGAAATTTTTACACAATATATTTATTAAACAGCTATTCATCGCATCATTATTATGTGTTAAATATTAACACATATCTATTTTATTTGACTATTATTTCTCACACTAAGCTGCTAATCATATCGAGCGCTGGCCAAGATATGCTTACTATCTGGTCACCTTATTAAATCGTTAGCACTGTGCGTACCTTCCATCACTAGCACTAAGTTACGTCACGCATAACAGCTGGTCAACTCAGCTGCTAATGCCGCGTTAAGTTTGCCGTAAAGCAATGAATTTCTTAAAAAAGGTAAATTAAACAATAAATAACTTAATGCATATTTTAAACGAATTTCTCCTTCTTCTTAAGGTGACCACACAAGTGCTGCCATTGGCTGAGGCACAGCTGAGCCTTAGCAGCAAATCGGCAGTGCACACCAGCGCAGTTTGCTGTCGCGTGCAGTCCGGACGTTACCGCATAACCGTGAAACGGGATCGGCCGCTCACCTACGAAATGGCCAATCCACCGCATTTTATTGGACATCGCAAGTCATGGAACTCATGGAACACTTGTATGTTACTTTTAAAATTAATTTATTGGATACGATAGAAGTTCATAGAAACAATTAATTTTTCAGCCACCCTGAAGGATGCTCTGCGTCCATCGCAAACAGCAATTGAGGATGTTTTCATTCGCAAATTCATAACTGGCACCTGGCATGCGCTGGTCTGTTCCGAAATTATAATCAAGCGCCAACACAACATGATACGCATTGCGGCCATCATACGACGAGCGATTAGCCCGCGCAAGATGTACTTCCTCATTGGCTATACGGAGGAGCTGTTGTCCTATTGGATGCAATGCCCCGTCACTCTGGAGTTTCAGACGGTGGCTGATAAGAAGGACGTGGTCTTTAAATATATTTAGTTCATATGCCTTTTAACTTGTCTTCTATAAACATTTACACTAGTACCAAGATCTGGAGGTGTTTCTCAATGTGCGTATTCGACTTCACTGTTGTTGCTATGCCAAGATTTTATGGCTTTGTTTACAATGACTCCATCCTGATCTTTAACCTGCAAGATGGGTACGTAAAAAGCGCCTTTAAATATGCGAAAAATGCGACTTACCGATTCGATTAGCGTCTTCAGTTCCTCTTGAGAACTCAGATCGAATATCAACGTCTTGATGTCTTTTACCAGCTCCAGAAAGAGGAATACAACTATTTTTTTGGCGCCGCCGCACACCTTGTCCCAAATTTTGACCAGCATGGTTCCACAAATGACCCCAGCGAAGCAAGTTGTGTACCAGTTCTCCAAGAGCTTCGAGTTCTTGTCAAATAGTTCCAGCTTTTCTAAGCGACTGCAATCATAAAACTCACTTCAATATTGATAATAATGTTTATAATGTCGATCACCTACTAAAATAAAGCGATATCTTCGCGCTTGAGGAGTAATTGTGTCAGCTCCTTTAGCTTGGCACATTCCTTCTTCAGCTCACGCGTGTACTGGTAAAATTCCTTGGCTATCCAATAGGTTTCCACTTCATCGTGAAAAACCTCGAGTAGCGTGCGCACAATTTCAATAAAATGATTGTCATCGGATTGAGCTCCTGTGCGTGCATTCCCATATAACAGTCGATTGTTTTCCAGCAGCCACATTTTGTACAGCACCAAGTCCCTGGACTTGGATGAATCGAGGTCGACGCAGCGCATCACAATCACCGCGTGTTGCAAGTCCTCGTACACCTGACGGCGTTGTTCCCACACGCTATCGGTATTGTTTTTATGCAGCGGCATTATTCCCATGATGAGACTCCAGAGCAAGCTCCTTTGCTGTGCGGGCACCGTATAGGTGTATACGAAGTGTTTTAACTTTGTCAGATTTCGAATATCATCCTGTAGTAGTTTATTGAGTGATTTCTTCTCTTCAACGCTAAAACAGCCAACTTTTTCATAGTAACTGGACCTAAAGTTGCGCTCATCTGTGGTCATCTTTAAAACATACTTTGTTTACTTCGTTCATCAGACTGTAACAGTAATTGCGAAAAATGCCAAAAAACATGTGTGTGGTCAGATGAAAATTAAAAGCTCACGCTCTGACAGGTGAAACTGGTTGGCGCCAATTTCTGTGATTAAGAAAACTGCAAGTAACCTTTACCTATAACACGCAATTAATTATTTGTAGTTTTTCGTATTTATAAAAACAAAAAATGAACCAAAATTAGTAAACAGTTGCTTGCATGTTGTTTCTGTTTCCCAATTTACTAGTGCAGTTGAATGTCAATGTAAAGACCCTATTACACGGCTATGTTAAGTTGACTCTTTTTGCGTTAACAGTTATCTGCTCTGGCTCCTTTTAGCGTTGCGACGTATGGCGTTTACGTAGCTGACTTTGCCATTACGTTGGCACGTAAGTACCGTTGTGCATTGCAGTTCGCTACAAAATGCCCAAATATTGTCTGAAAAGGTAAACAAAGATTTTCCTGTTCTAAAATGTGCAGTACGAAAACATATCAATGTGACGAACGTTAGCCAAGTAATATAATGTGGAGTAAATTGGAATGAGGGCGATATGAGCTATTTAATGTAGAGGCCTACAAGTACATATATTACACACTGTTGCTGCTTTTGCAAAGGCTGAAAATGAAAATCAATAATTCAATCAGAAAATCAAAACACGAATTTGCCCAAATGCGTGCGCGACTCTTATAATAATTTATGCAATTATGCCAAACATTTGCGGGTTTCTATGTTGTCGTTGCAGTTGCAGTTGATAAATTCAAATGTTATGCCCTGCATTTGCGTTTGTTGTTATTGTTGCTGTTACTGCCGTGCACGTTGTTCGAGCTTCTCAAAATGGAACAGGAGATTGGCACCTGGGACTCGGTGCTGCTGGAAAACCTGTCCGAGGATAGCTTCATAAGCAACCTGCATCAGCGCTATAAGCGCGATCATATATATGTAGGTGGCAAATCTGCAAATATATTTAGTGATATATTTTAAATTGTAAACATATTTACTTAGACCTACATTGGAACTTCTGTTGTGGCTTTGAATCCATATCATCACATATCCGAGCATTCGTTGGATAACATACGCAACTATGGCAATAAAGGCATTTTTCAGCTGCCACCACACATGTGAGTTTCCAAAGCCTAGTTCAGTTTTTGTTTTAACGTGTGTAATCCTCGACAGCTATGGGCTTACCAATTTGGCCTATCAATCGCTTAAGGACCAGAGCGAGGATCAGTGCGTCCTGCTCACTGGCGAGAGCGGTGCCGGCAAAACGGAGACCTTTAAAATGATTGTCAATTTTCTCACACACATACAGGATCGTTCGCTGTGCGGCGGCACGCCAAATGCGCTACGTAAACAATCCTCGGGTGGTTTGGCGAGCGGCATGATCAACCCTGCCCATAGGCGCGCATCCAGCAGCTGCTCTGGCACTGCCAATTTTATCATATGCAAAAACAGCGCTGCCGCCGCTGGCCCCGGCCCGGGCAGCACATCGAATTCACGTCGCCAGTCACCGTCACCGGGTCCGGGACCGGGTCCGGGACCGTCGCAGCGCTCACGAACGCGTGCCGAGAGCAATGAGCGCCATGCCAAGCGCAATATGCGCGAGAAGATTGTTGACTTTGATTTCTCGCATCATAAGAGTACCGAGAACATTAGCACACTGCTGGAATCAGCTGCTGCGCATGCCCACTTGCATCCGACGAAATCCTGCTTCAAGCACCAACAAACACAAGTAAACACCTGCACTGCCACACACGGGCCAATGGCCGCAACGCCCACAAAGTCAGGCCCAGCCAGCACATCGCCCAAGTACTTGCATGGCGGCTGCCGTCAATGTGGCCACAGCAAATGCAATCGCGCTCAAAGCTTGGAGAAGGAGGAGCGCGATGCCGCACTGCTATTGCTGCGGGGCAGCAATAATCGACTATCCACTGCCCACCAAGCGCAACCTCAGCGCGGTAGCTGCTCGAATCTGGTGCGACAGCACTCAACCGAGAGCCAATCGGAGCGACAACTCGCAATGGGCTCCACGCAGCGTATATCGCTGTACGATGCACACAAACTGAGCAAAGTGCTGGGCAGCAACTCGGTCTCGCCCACGCCGTCGGCTAGCTCCTCGCTCCATCGACGCTACAAGTCGCCCAATCAACGGCTGCGCGAGTGCGTCACCTGCGCCGATGTCTTTCTGGAGGCCATGGGCAATGCCTGCACTCTCAAAAATAACAACTCCAGTAGATATGTTAGTGTACTCCCCCTTATCCTATCTTCTTGTTTATGCTAAATCTTTATTTCTGGTCTTAGGGCAAGCTCTTTGACATTGAAATTGATTTCAAGGGAGATCCCATGGGAGTCCACATAACACACTGTAAGTAAATAAGATTCACAAAGAGAAAAGTGTTCCTTGAGCTGTTTTCGGCTTGAAATTTAGAATATATACGTGTGTATAGCTCTGTTCATCACATTCGATTTAATTTATAATCAAGCTAAATACAGTAAAATTTGCATGTTGTAAAAATCAAGAAAAATTTAATCAAAACTGTTCTTACTTGATTTCTTCAATATGCAAATTGTTTAAGGTGTTTTAAACTATTATGTTCTTCTATTCAAATATATATTATTTAATGTTTTTATACAATTGTTTCCATGTCTGACCCACATAAGATATGCTGGAAAAGGTTTGAATTGCTGATATATATACATACATATTTATGATGAGATTAATAACTTTAATACAATAATTTCTTTTAAATATTTAAACACAGACTCGAATTACGGATACCATGATTGGCGAGCGCAATTTTCACATATTTTATCAATTGCTTTTGGGTGCTGATCTCCAGTTACTGAGTAAGTTTTGTGGCCAGTAACCCCCTTTTAGGAAATCATCTAATTATTGTAATATGCTTATAGAGTCCCTGAAGCTCTTTCGTAATGTGGAAAAGTATGAGCTGTTGCGCAACACGATTGCCATCGAAGAGGACCGTGCCAATTTTCATTACACAAAGGTCAGTTAAACTTAATTTGTGTGATGAAAACAATACTAATAAAATATCTAATAATTATTTTTAGCGCTCTCTGGATGTGCTGGGTTTGAGCTGTGATGAAATTAACTCTATTTTTCGGGTTATTGCCGTTGTGTTAAAGCTGGGCAACTTTATTTTTGTGCCTGTGACCAACATTGACGGCACCGAAGGCTGTCAGGTTTCCAATATCTATGGTATGGGTATCTAACAAATGAAATTATATCAATTTAAATCTTAAATTCTTTGCCAATTGCAGAAGTGCAAGAGACGGCGCAGCTGCTCAATTTAGAAGCTCAAATTTTAATAAATTGCCTGACAAGAGCGAACAGCACGAGCAGCACACAGGAGGATGTGGGCTGTGAAATGGACGCCCGGCAGGCGGCCAGCAATCGGAACACGCTCTGTCGCAGCCTGTACAGTCGCCTGTTCACCTGGCTGGTGAATAAGATCAATGAAACCATGAAGTCCACGCAACGGGAGAAGAATCTCGCCCTACTAGACTTTTATGGCTTTGAGGTGCTCGATCACAATTCCTTCGAGCAGTTTGCTATCAATTACAGTGCCGAGAAAATACATCAGGCAAGTCACCGAATTTGTCCTAGAATATTATAATGAATATCTTGTGCGTTGCAGAATTTTGTGTTCAATGTGCTGCGCGCTGAGCAAGAGTTATATTTGCGTGAGGGATTGGAGTGGTCACGCATCGATTACTTTGACAACGAGTCCATCTGTGAACTAATTGATAAGCCAAACTATGGCATCCTGAGCTTAATCAACGAACCGCATCTGAACAACAACGAGGCGCTCCTGTTGCGCATCCAACAATGTTGTGCCGGACATCCAAATTTTATGACCAGCGGCAGCAATTCCATGTGCTTTCAGTGAGTCCACTCCTGCATGGCTGGAGGGTATCTAAAGATGTGTTTCTCAATTCACAGGATTCGACATTTTGCCAATGTTGTTAACTATTCGATACATCGATTTCTGGAGAAGAATTCGGATACGCTGCCCAAATATATAAGCGCGGGCTTTTATCAGAGCAAACTGGCGCTGGTGCAAAGCCTCTTTCCGGAAGGCAATCCCCGGCGACAGGCCAGTAAAAAGCCAACCACCCTCAGTACCAATATACGCACGCAACTGCAAACGCTGCTGGCCATTGTGAAGCATCGTCGTTCCCATTATGTGTTTTGCATCAAGCCCAACGAGTGCAAGCAGTCGCATCAGTTCGATTTGGCATTGGTGCAGCATCAGGTGCGCTACATGTCGCTGATGCCGCTGGTGCATCTGTGCCGCACCGGGCACTGCTATCATTTGCCGCATGTCAAGTTCTTTCATCGCTACAAGCTGCTCAATAGCCTCACATGGCCGCACTTCCACGGGGGCAGCCAGGTGGAGGGCATTGCTCTGATCATACGCAATCTGCCGTTGCCCTCGGCTGAGTTTACGCTCGGCACCAAAAATGTGTTCGTGCGCAGTCCGCGCACCGTCTACGAGCTGGAACAGTTTCGGCGCCTCCGCATCTCCGAGCTGGCCGTGCTCATACAGAAGATGTTTCGCATGTATCATGCGAGGAAACGCTATCGACGCATGCGCCACAGTCAAATGGTCATCTCGAGTGCGTGGCGCACGTGGCGCGTAAGTTTTTGGTTGCACTGCAGCATTTGCATGATTTTATGTACATATTTATATATGATTTTATTTTGTTTTCTTATCTCTAGGAGTGCCGTTTTGGCATTCCCTTCACGGGCCGTAGGCATTTGTGGAGTTTATATCGTGTTGTAAGCATTGCATGTTATATTACCAAACTCATACCCACAATAATCCAACAGTCCTGCAACCCACTAAATACCATTACTTCTTTTATATTTATAAACGGTTCAATGTATTCCCGCAGGCGCGCGAGGAGTACCGTACTTTGAAGTACAAGCGCCAAGTGAAGTGGGCCGTTGATGTCATAGCCCGTAACTATCACCAGTGGAAAATTCGACAGTATTTGCTCACCATTCCGTTGCGCCTGCCGCCCAACACACTGAGTCCGCTCTCTGCGGAGTGGCCAGCGGCGCCTGGTTTTTTGGCGGATGCCTCGCGTCTGTTGCGCGCCATCTATCATCGCTGGAAGTGCTATATATATCGCAATTCCTTCGATCAAACGGCACGCAATCGCATGAGAGAAAAGGTCACCGCTAGCATCATATTCAAGGATCGCAAGGCTTCCTATGCGCGCAGGTCTTCACAAGCTTAACCATAATGTGCTCCAACTTTCTAATTCAAATATGATTCTGTTGCGCAGTGTGGGCCATCCCTTTGTGGGCGACTATGTGCGTCTGCGTCACAATCAGCAGTGGAAAAAGATTTGTGCGGAGACCAATGATCAGTATGTGGTATTTGCAGACATCATCAACAAGATTGCACGCTCCAGCGGCAAGGTAGCTATATAACTCTGTACAATAATAATTACTAAATTAAATTGAAATTTTTAAATTTCGCAGTTTGTGCCCATTTTGCTGGTGCTGTCCACATCGTCGCTGCTCCTATTGGACCAGCGCACGCTGCAAATCAAGTACAGAGTGCCTGCCTCGGAGATTTATCGCATGTCTCTGAGCCCCTATCTTGATGACATAGCTGTGTTCCATGTGAAAGCGGTAAAATGAATTCATGAAGCATATTCATTCTTGTATTTAACTTATTGTATTTCCACTCAATTCAGTCCGAGTTCGGTCGGAAAAAGGGCGATTTTGTGTTTCAAACGGGCCATGTCATTGAAATTGTTACCAAAATGTTTCTGGTCATACAGAACGCTACGGGCAAGCCGCCCGAGATACACATCAGCACTGAGTGAGTAGGAATCAATTTGTAGATAGTGCATTTATTTTGTAATCTCTTGGATTCCATACAGATTTGAAGCAAACTTTGGCCAACAGACGGTTATCTTCTCGTTTAAATATGGCGGCTTATCGGATTTGGCACAAGGACCGCCAAAAGTCACGCGCAAGGCAAATCGAATGGAGATCATTGTTTGATCATTGGAGTTTGTTGAGCCATTGGCATGATCAGGGTCCAGTCAGTTAGGAACCCAAGTTTTTACAATTATATTTAATTTCAAACAATCCGCATGCACTTTTTAGGTCTCTTGACATGGTCCCGAGGACCAAAATACAATTTTAGCAATATTTACACACTCACACACACACACATACACACACTGACTCAAAAGTAATATAATTTTGCTCACAACTGACAATCAGTCTCACAAATTTGTTGTCAAAATTGTGCCAAAATGAGGGGAAAACAGAAGAGTAACTAATATTTTTTTTTTAACAGCACGATTTATTTCACATATTTCTAAGTACTAACTAACGAAATGAACAACTGAATTTATTTAACTAATTTGTCGAACTAGGTTTAATTGTAAGTCAAGCACCAAGTCGATTAGCATTGCAACAAAACAAAACTACGTTAGGAACGTGGCACAGTGGAGCATTAGACATTTTACACAAAATACTTACGATATGTAATTCCGTTTTTAGAAACCAAGGCATTTCTCTTACATTTAAGGTTTCATACACAATAATTAGTGAACTAATGCTAGAGAACTCAGACAGGCATATATAGCTCTATATATTTACCAAACACAATAGGAATCTGCGCCTCAAAAAACCAGTGAGAGATAGGAAAATAAACAAACAAAAACAAATAAATTAAAACTCGTGTGAAACTTTTTCCCCAAATGTTAATTAAGAAACTATTTACAAGCCAGAACATATAGTTAAATATTTAATAAAATATATATATACATACATATACATATATAATCGACAGAAACGTTTATACATATAAACATATATACAAAAGTGACAAATGGCAGCCGGAACCGAAAACAATATCCAAACAAAAAATTATATGAATGTTTGTTATAACAGTTGATGGTACATATACTATAATGATATTGTACGTATGTAGGTGTTTGTATAAGAAGGAACTTGTTATTGATAGATCAGTCATCAAATGTAACTAACACGTTGCTATAGTTGAATTTCATGATCGTTTCATGTGTGTATATTACCGACTAATTAATGGGGAGCTACACATTTATGCCGAATATGTGTGTATGTATGGAAATAGGTTTTATTTAGATTTAAATCGCATACAATACTTTGAAAAAGCCAAATACAGACAAGTATATATATATATATATATATTTAAACACAATCCAACCAGTTGGTAGTTTATAAAACGAAATGAAACGATAAGAAAAAAGTTTAGTAATAATAAAGCGTACGTATGGAAAATCTTTTCTTTGTACAAAATTATTCACTCAGGCTCACATTCAATGTTCACTAAGGTTAATTATATAAACCTCCTCCGTGTGCAGTTTACAATTTGGATTTCGTTTTCTTGAGCATGTCGCGCAGGACACGACGCAATATTTTCCCACTGGGATTTTTTGGTATCTCGTCCACAAAGAGGACACCGCCACGCAAACGTTTGGCAGGTGAGGCGCGATCATTTACAAAATTTATCACATCTTCCTCGGTGAGCTGAACATTTGCCTGCTTGACCACAAAAGCCATGGGCAGTTCGCCAGCCTCTTCATCGGGCTTGCCAATAACGGCAGCATCTTTGATCTTTTCGTTGGTCAGCAACAGCGCTTCGATTTCGGCCGGCGGCACCTGGAAGCCCTTATATTTGATGAGCTCCTTAATTCGATCCACAATAAAGAACTCCAATGCATCGTCATAGTAGCCAATATCTCCGGTGTGTAACCAGCCATCCCGGATGGCAGTCTGTGTCGACTTCGTATCGCCAATGTAGCCCTTCATGATGCCATCGCCTTTAAAGCAAAGCTCGCCACGTTCGTTTGGGCCCAAGAGTTTGCCAGTGTCGGGATCAATAACTTTGGCATAGATGCCAACCTTCAGTACGCCAACGCTGCCCGGCTTGCAATAATCATCGTTCTGCACCAGAACACTCAACGTCGATTCGCTGAGGCCATAGCCCTGCCGAATAAAAGGTACGCCAATTCGCTCCTTGATTTGATCTTCGGTCTCACGGCTAAGCGGCGCAGCGCCGCAGAGCAAAACCATCAGAGATGACAGATCGTACTTATCGACAATCGGGTTCTTGGCCAGGAAGACCATAAGTGGTGGCACCATGAAGGCCATCATGACGCGGTATTTCTGCAAGGGGAATTAAAAACGATGTTTTATAATTAACTTGATGCCAATTCGCATAGTTACCTCAATGGCGGAGAGGAAGAGATTCTCCTCGAATTTGGGCAAATACACGAGACGAGTGCCCATCGTGGCCGTTGTGATGAGCGTGAGGCAGCCAAAGGCATGGAACCAAGGAATGACAGTCAGTAACGTGATCTCGTTTAACGGTATCATAGTGGGTTGACTGTATACAAAATCGAGAACGAATATGACAATTTGTCATGAACATTATACAAATAATTCAACTCACATTTGCGAGTCGAGCGTGGCTAAAAGGTTATATTGTGTTAACTGAACGCCCTTGGGCAACCCGGTGGTGCCCGAGGAGCAAACAATTAATGAGACATCTTCCTCTTTGTTGGCCGCTGGCGAAGTAAAATCGGGCGTTGTGATAAACTTGTCGTTGTTCATCAAGTCCGTAAACGAATGCACATTGGGATGGTTGGTGGAGGAGCCGCTGAGGGCAATGATGGCCTTGACAAACTTATTCTTGTTGGCCACCTTGGCGATGCGATCAACGGTGAACTTTGAGGCGAATAATATCTTTGGACGCGACAGATTAATGGCATGATCCACCTCACGTTCGGAGTAGGTGACATTTAGAGGTGCCACTGTCGCACCCACTGCGAATCCGGCAAACATGGCCACGGCGAAGTTCACGCTGTTTTCGCTCGACAATCCAATGACATCGTTTTGCTTGATGCCCAATTTCTGGAGTATCTGGGCCAATCTCACCACAGATTCGTACATGAACTTTGCGCTGTATTCTGTGCCAGTGACCGCATCAATCATAACCGTCTGGTCGCCAAAACTCTTGTATTTTTCAATGACATATTGTCCCAGAGAGCGGTAATTCTGTGCCTCCCGCACGAGAATGGGTCCACCGTAAACAATATTACCGGGCAACAGTGTTGATGTCATGATGAACTGAAAAAGCAAACAGCGATTAATATCTGGACACATGATGGGGCAAGGGTGGGTTTTATTTCAATTTGTTCTTTTTGGATTCTGATGCGAAACAACCCTTGAATACATACGACCTAATATTAACTTTATTTGGGAATACACTTTGAACCTGCGGCTAATCTTATCAATCCTTAAAAAGTGGCTATAAAAATATATATTTGGTGTAAGTCGGTCAATTTAGAAACCTTGCTATCTATCAAAAGTCAATATGCATGCGTATTTGAGATTGAGCACCGCTCCAAAGGTCGAAATTTGCCCCCCTGTAGGCAGTTTATTGCGACGACAGCTTTTTAGTTTTCACCTAAAATTTAAATTTATCTTCAATTTATTAACCTACCTGAAAGAATTAACTGCTTGCAATTCGAATGGAAAATTAGCACACTCCGTTCGTTTGCGGCTTCCACAATCAACTGTTCGGTCTTTACGCAAAACAGCAGGGATCGAGTTGCTTTGCTTTTATACCGAGATTAGACGGTGATAAGCTTTAGTTACAGCGCGCAGGCGTAAAAATTATCTGCGATGTGATTTAGTAGTGAACAATATGAATATATGTACATATATAAATATTAACTTGCTCCATAGACCAGCCTACTTTGCAAATATTAGATTTGAGAGCAAGAGAGAGAGCTGAGAGAAGCATGTAACATTATTGTCATGTTTACATTGAAATCAGCTGTTTGAACTTTATGCGCTTTGGCAACGCCAAAGTGAGCTTACTTATCGATATATCGAGAATTCTATTGTTATTGTTTTCTTCAAAGGTAAATATGGACAACAACGAAGCTGTTGGACGCTTTTTTCAGTAAAGGTTCGCTAACATTTATTTTTTTTTTTTTAAAAACCCAAATGTAATATGGGCATTCCCGTAAGCGAATATTGGCCTGGCGCATCTCTAGACTTTATACACATTTAATATAGGTCAATATGATGATCGTAGCGCATTGCCAATTCGGCGCAGAGTTTAAATGTGTTGAAATGAGTGTACCGCCCATGAAATAATAAGAATATGAATTCATTGTTGACTGTTGCTGTAAATGTTGTTATTTTGTGCTGGTACTGGAAATATAAAGATAAACCTAATCAGTTTCTGGTTGGTAGTCGGCTTCTCAAGTCGACAAATTTGAAAGCACAAGCGAGCGCAAGAAACGAGTGCGTGCAAAATGCAAAAGTTTTACAAAGTGGACATAAATCGCACCGAATGGGAAGTACCTGAAGTATACGAACAGTTGCAGCCAGTGGGATCTGGTGCATACGGACAAGTGTGCAAGGCCCGTGTCCGTGGCACCAACAAGTATGTGGCCATTAAGAAATTGTCACGACCCTTCCAATCGACGGTGCACGCAAAGCGGGCGTATCGGGAGCTGATGCTACTGAAGCATATGGATCACGAGAATGTGATCGGTCTGCTCGATATCTTTCATCCGCATCCGCCGGACGCGACGCTGGACGACTTTCAGCACGTCTACCTGGTGACTCATCTGATGGGTGCGGACCTCAATAACATAATAAAGATGCAGAACCTCTCCGATGATCACGTGCAGTTTTTGGTCTATCAAATACTGCGCGGCCTGAAGTACATACACAGCGCCGGCATCATCCATCGCGACCTGAAGCCGTGCAACATTGCGGTGAACGAGGACTGCGAGCTGCGCATTTTGGACTTCGGTCTGGCGCGACCCACGGAGTTCGAAATGACGGGCTATGTGGCCACGCGCTGGTACCGCGCCCCCGAAATCATGCTCAACTGGATGCACTACAGTCAGACTGTGGACATTTGGTCGGTGGGCTGCATCATGGCCGAGCTGATCACACGGCGAACCCTCTTCCCGGGCACGGATCACATTCATCAGCTGAATCTGATCATGGAAATGCTGGGCACACCGCCGGATGATTTCATGCAGAAGATCACCTCCGAAAATGCGCGCAATTATATCAATTCACTGGCGCCAATGAAGCGACAAGATTTTAAGGTTGTTTTCCAAAATGCCAATCCTTTGGCAATTGATTTGCTGGAGAAAATGCTGGAACTGGACACGGACAAGCGCATTACGGCTGAGGAGGCGTTGGCTCATCCCTATATGCAGAAATATGCGGAACCAAGCGATGAACGTACTTCGAGTTTGTGTGATCAAAGTTTTGAGGAAATTAATTTAACACTGGAGGAATGGAAGGAGCGCATTTATAAGGAAGTCGTCAATTTTAAGCCTCCTGCGTCTATTGCAGTGATACCTGATAATGCATCATTGACTATAAAGTATTAGAAACTAACATTTTATATCAGTTTTTAAAAGCTACGATTAACTTTTCTAAATATTACGTTTATTACTAGTTGTGATTCATATTAATGTTTTAACATATTATTGTATTGCGTTTGTATATACTGTTATTGCTGGGAATTGTTTATTAAATAAGGTTTTTAAACATTTGTGTTTGGTTTTTTAAATTTGTTTAAATAGTTTGCTTCCTTGTGTAGAATCGGTTAGCCTTTAAAATATATCCGATAGAGCGCGCCAGTAGCTTGATAGCCTTGCAAGCAGTTGCAATCTATTTTTTAAAAATGTCCGCCAGAGCGCTCCACAAGAGAATTCTAACAGCTGCACTTATAATGTAAGAGGTGTAACATGTAAGAGGTACTGCTGGGCAGCAAAGCTGTGTAACAGCAGTCGCTTGTTAACATAATGTTAACTGGCTGAATGTTATACATAAACGTAAACAGCTGTTCTGATCAGCTGAGAAAGTGTATAACAGTTGAACACAAGCTCTGCGCAAGGGAAATAAGATTTTCTTTTCACCCTTGCAAACGTAAACAAAGAAAATAGTAATGTTAAAACTTCGCAATGTGGCAAGGAAGTGCGTTCTCCTAAAACGAAACATTTCCGCACTTTACATAACAGGCGACAAGGCGAACGAGAACTATGTGACGCTGCAGCCATTTCTGGATTTCGCCGGCACATTCCGCGAAAGAGCCGCCTTGGAGCAGAGTATTGCCAGCCGTGGCCTGGACATCAATTTAAAGGCGGTGCTCGCCAAACACGAGAAGTACCACACACATCACGAGCAACTGCAGCGGCTTGAGGAGGAACGCGACACGATTACCAAGCAATTAAAAGCGCTTACGAAATCTGGCGGCACAGCCGAGCAGCTGGAGACGCTGCGTGCGAGGGGCAAAGCGTTGCGCAACGATGTGAAGGCTTTGAAGCAGCTGCTCTATCCGATTGAGGATGACTTTATCCATGACTTTTTGCACCTGCCCAATGTGCTGCATGCGCACTGTCCACGCTCCCAGGTGGAACAACTGATTTATAGGCATAAGCTGCCGCTGGGCGATAATGCGGCGACGGCTCCAACGCATTTGGAGCGCAGGGATCTGGTGCATTTGGTGGACAACGATCGCTACTACATGATGGAGCAGGCAGCACACTTCGATGTGAACGCCATGCAGGCGCTGGCCCGCTACTTTGTCACGCACGGCGACTTTGTGCTGACATCGAATCCGGATTTTGTGCGCTGTGTGCTGCTGGAGGCGAATGCCACGCCCCTGACGCAGTACCATATGGTGCGCGAGGAGCACTTGCTGAACAAACTAAATACGGCTTACCTTACGGGCGGTGCGGCATTCGAAAGCTTTCTCGGCGCCATGACCAAACTGTGCGTCTATCCGGCTGTGCTGCCGCTGCGCTATGTGTCCTGCGGACGCAGCTATAATCGCGACGAGGCTTTAGTCAACGGACCCACGCCCAGTCTGTACACGGCCACGCAAACGAACGCCGTGCAATGCTTTGTGGCAACGCAAACGGCGGCGGAGGCTGATGCACAACTGGAACAGGTGCTCAATCTGGCCATTAACTTCTATAAGTCCCTGGATGTGCCGTTCCGCATTGTGTACGCTGCAGCGGACAGCCTAACGCCCTCGGAATGCTTGCGTGCCAGCATTGAGGTCTATGCGCCATCCCTAAAGCGATATGTTTCCGTTGGACGCGTCAGCAACTACGGCGACTTTGTGTCCAAGCGGATACTCTTCAGCACGCGGAGGGACAAAAACTACGATTTCCTGCATCTTGTTGGCGGTCCAGTGCTGTACACCACCAGGCTGATCGCAGCGCTCATTGAGCTGGGCATCGACCTGGAAGCTGGCAAATTGCCGGGCGCCCTGCCCGTGGGACCCAGCGGTCACGTGTTGACGCAGCAGCAGCAAGATTTGCAGGAATTCAAAGATCTTTTCAAATAAATATGAGTCCTTGCGAAACGTTCATTGTTATCTCTTGAATGCTTAGCGTTAACAATAAGTAAAAAAGTTAAGTTCGTCCGTACAATTATTTACAAGCTAGTTTAATCTCATGATCTGTGGGGTATCCACCACCACAGTGTAACTCTTCCAGCGGCGTTCCGGGGAAATTAGTCGCCGCACTTGATTTGCATTTTGGGGAAACGCTTACGAAAGTTTTCACACTTGGGTGTGGTAAATGTGAATGCATTCCTGCTATCATCCAGGACGGAATTTGGGCTGGGACGTAACGCTTTTAGTACGTATGTGGTATTATATTTGAGTTTGCTAAACTCCAGCGAATCTTTCTGCAATGAAACAATTGTAAATGCTTCAATTACATTGTCTAAATTTAGAATACTTATTTTTAAAAAATTCTTAGTATGGTAATCCTAAGTTTTTTAATTAGGTATAACTGATAACGTTGAGTAATTTGAGTGTAATTTGTGCATTTATTTTCAGTTTTGAAAATGAGAAACAAACAATTCAATTAAATATTGAATTAAAACGTTAAATGAAAGGAGACATTTATATTTATTTAACTGATTCATCAAGTGGTAAAATCTAATTTAACGAAAAAACTAAAAATATTTTTTTTAACTCAAGTACAAATGTGAAATCAAAATTTCACTGGCCAAGTTGTGCTAGAAATTTCAAGCTCTAAATATTTGGAAAAAAAATCTAAAAATTCTTAATTTTTTATCTTAATCCTTATTCATTTAAAATTTTCAAGCTGCTCTAAATAAGTAGAAAAAAATCTAAAAATTCTTAATTATTAATCTTAATCCTTATTCAGTAGAGGATAGTACTTCTATTTTACGCTTTTATCAAAAAGTAATTGGGAATATTGAAGAACCAAATGTTTTTAAATTTCAAGATTTTCTGACTTTTCATTCAGTTGCCCAAGTACCTTTATTATGCATTGAGAAATTATATATATTCTGTAGAATTGAATTGACGTTTGAACCTTGTAAATATTAGAAATGGTTCGTAAACGTTTTTCTCCTATTTATACAAATTTTTTGCGCAGCGTTTGAATCACGTACGTGGCGCCCAGCCGTAAACGTGTTTCACGTGTCGAACAGAGTCAAAAGGCAAAGCTGAATCGAATACGAAACCGAACCCGAAACCCAATTGACCAAATGTCAAATGGTTTGTTGGTAGTGATTGTTGGGGCACGAAGCGGGCTAGTGAAATACTTACTTTGACGCGAATCGCGCTGAATTCGCGCTGCTCGCAGTTCGTTTCTTGGGGGCACAGCTCGTAGACTCTGCAATGCAATATTACAAATATATAGATTTCAAATAAATTGTTTATAAACAATCAAATAACATGAATAACATGTGTACAACACAGTGTGCAGCGGGGGGAACTTACTTTTCCTTGTGCGGCTGAAAGCCCAAAATTTGCACAATCATGCCAAATTTCCGGTTCAAACGGAAACGTACTTCATAGGCGGCACCACTGGAGAGCTCCGCTGGCGTCGTTGTGCGCGCAACTTCATTAATGTTTATCTCCGGCGTGGAGCTGACCTCCGCTGCGTTAATGTGATGATGGTACTTGTGCCTGACATGGTGGGAGCTGCACTCGAGCGGAGCGTACGCTTCCTGGCTCTGCAGCGTTGTGTTGTAGAGCAGCTCCTTCTTAACCGACTTGAGGCGTCGCGATCCGCTTATCGACATGGCCTGCACTTGTATATAGTAGGAGGAGTTGGGCAGCAGTTTCTTGATCTCGAATTGATGGGTCTGCAAGTCAGTTGGGTTTTTATTTTTCGATAACGGTCAAAATGTTTATTATTGTTACTATTATTTTACGAGTTACTATTAATAGGGATCGCAAGTTTCAATTTAAAAATTGCACAGAATAATTATTATTTTTTTTTTAGACACAACTAATTTTCACAAGAATTATTTTCGATTTCTGGCTTGGAAAAATTCTTTTGAAATTCAAGCCCAAAAAACTCCTTGTCTAGGTGAGTAAAAATTTAGGTTAATTTAAAAAACAATATTAATTTTAGAAAAAACTTATAAAAATAATGACCAAGTATTATGACCCCATCTGCAAACCTGGAGTATTATTGCAATATATAACAGGTATATAATATAATAAATTGCAACACAAATTTTTTAAAATAAATTCGATGGCTGGAATTGATTATCAGTATGAATTTATTTCCGTGCACACTTACATCCTTGACATAACTGTTGTTGGTTATGGTCGAGCCCTCCTTGCTGCTCACATAGAGCGACCACTCGATTTTATACTTCTCCACGGGTAAATTCGACTTGGACGGACACCAGACCAGTTTGACGCTCATGTAGCGCCGTCCATCGTAATGCGTGGAACTGATCTTCAAATCGCTGGGCGCCTTGGGCGGCTTAGGATCTGAAATGTTGAACTGTATATTGGGACACTTGGAGATCCGAGTAGGTTTTGCTTACTGCTGGCCAGGGTGAAGGCATGCGAGGGCTGCGAGTAGCCGCGGAATCCGAATGCGTTCACTGCGGCGACGCGCACCTGATACCAGCGACCAGGTCGGATGTTGAAAAAGATGGCCATGCTGTTGACCGAGAGAGAGAGAGAGAGAGAGAGAGAGGTTAGATTTGCTGCTTGGATGTTAGCATGTAGTGAGTACCTACAATTTGCTGCGTTCGTCTGTTGTCTCCAGTATCTTCTCGACCTGCTGCGACTGCCACATGCCCAGTTTGCGAGGTGTGTAGAGACGGCCAATGTGGGAGCGGACCTCGACGTGGAAGTAGAAGGGCAGCAGCGATGACTCAATGGTCAGCTCCACTTTGTTGCTGCGCGGCAGCTTGTAGTGCAGGATCTTGGGTATGGGCGGCAGCTGAGTGGCATTGCGCACGCCCAGTGGCTCCGCACAGATGGGGCCGCACGCGGACGGACAGCACTTGTGGATCTCGATGCAGTCGTGGTCGTAGACACAATTGTCCAGGCACGAGAGACGCGCCTGGCGGGCGAGCAGCCTGCTGCTGGGGCAGCTGCCGGCTCTGGGTGCACGCAACAGCTCCAATTTGCACTGGTCGAGACAGCGGTCCATCTGGGTGCTCTTCTCGCAGCGGGCCAGGCACTGCAGCTCGACGATCTTGTCCTTGATGTCGGTGCTGTCGCGCTGGCGTTGATGCATCGGAATGGACGCAGTCACGGCACGGCTGCCCAGCAGGGCCAGCGCAATCGCCAACATGATCAGCATGTTGATCGCTGGGGTGGCTCGATCACTTGATGGCAATCTGCAATAAACGTTTGCCAGATAATCATCTCTCTCTCTCTCTCTCGCTCTCTCTCTCTCTCTTTCTCACTTAGATTCAGCTCGCATTCCGTGCATTCATAATTAACAGCATGTGAGTATGTTGATTATGCTGAAGGATCGCTCGAACCGGTTTATTCCATTTCGCCTGACCAACTAACTAATCATTCTTTGCATTCGGTTCCCCGCCTCCAAGTGAACGCAATGAAAATGCAAAAATACATAAATGTATCTCAAGTGCTTGACAGGACTTCAAAGCGCGCATCACGGTGCGTGCCACGAACCCAACGGACAGATAGACAAACTGCGAGATTATTACAATCGAGCACTACCAACTGTACATATACCCTTTAAATTATAATTATATCTAATATGAATATATCTAATATGAAATAATCATTCTTTCCTTTTATCTATCAAATACTAATTATATTTATTATTAAGACTGTTCTTTCACTCTTCCCTAAAATATTGTTTATAATTTAATGTATATTTAAATTAATAATTTTAGTTTTTACAACTAACACCTTCC